>JADDOH010003117.1:0-99612 GCA_016648135.1 Agrypnia vestita | reverse complement strand
CAACTCGACCAGCCGAAACGCAAAACTTGCTGTCAATGCAGAGACTTGTGCTACCAATTTTGGAATTTTTTGGAATTTTGTCAGGTTTGGACATGCAAGGCTCTCCATATATGTAATCACCACTCACTAAATTCTCCCGATGACTCGTTTTGTTTTTCCTATTATACTGCTTCTATTCTTCTGCCAGCCGGCTGTGAATTCTTTCAATCGAAATATACAAAATATTTGTCCGTAATAAGTCTTGACTCCCGCGTGAATCAAAATTATTTTGTTCTAGTGCAGCCGTATATAATTAACTTGATCCGCGATAACTCACACCCAATGAGTGTGTCCATAGATATTTATCCTAAAATCAGAGATATTTAACACTGGCAAAAGGTCTCGTTTGCTAGTTTAAGGGAACCCAACGAGCCATGAAGCGAACAATTCCCGAAATATCCTGGGAGAGAACAACAAATATATAGGAGGATTTTCACACACCTGGACCGAAGTAAAAGATATTGTCCATGAATAGACTAATATCAAGCAAAAATGACGTTAGGCATGTAATTATGGATAGCTGTGGAAAAAGGTTCGCTACATTGAAGTACTGAAACCTTTTAAAATATAACAAGAAGCAGTTGAGTTTTCAGGACAGAGGAAATAGGGGAAACCAAATTCAAACTTCCCTTTATAGTTGCAATCATAATAATATCGATTGAAGGCTTTTAAGGAAACAATTTCAAATTACAAAAATGCATTTCCAGAATACGTATTTTAATTATGCATGGTGTGGTTTGCATATCGCATTGCATAAGCTTATGCATATGTCCGTCAGATGTTGTTTTCACCATAGAACTTCTAGTACAAACAGCAGGTAGCTTCATTTCAAGATGCATCTAATTTACATATTGACCTTACTAAATAGTACTAATGAAAGGATTGCCTCCCCTATTTACAACCATGACCAGTCGCCACTGACATATGTGCAAGAGTGGTCAATTCCAAAAATTTCTAGTCCATATTCTCACAACAGAGATACTTTCACAATTTTTAAGAACACATTTACAGGATTGTGTCCTCAGAGGAATCATCATTAATTGAGATAAATTGTAGATGAAAAGAAGCTTCCGTATAACTTTCCATATAAATAGCCTTGTCTCTATAAGGTGTATCTATAAATTAATGATCTTAATTAAAAACATTTTCGATTAAATATTTCAATAAATCTTGAAAAATTATATGTACGTATTTTCATAAAAAATGCAATTGATTTGATTTATTATTTCTCTTTATTACAACAAAAAAATATTAACTATAATAAAATACAACTATTTCTTTATTTAATTATTTCATTCATAATAGATAAATAAACAATAATGAAATAGTGGACTGGTGTATTTTAGAGACATTAAGTGATTTTTATACACAAACGCTAGCTACAGGGAACGGAGGATAGAACGCTAAATAACTGAGGAACTAACATAACTTAACCTGACCTAACCTACCCAGAGAACGGAGGAGGTTAAATAACTGAGGAACTTACCTAACCTAACCTAACCTAACCTAACCTAACCTAACCTAACCTAACCTGACCTAACTTAACCTAACCTGACCCAACGAGAAAACGGAGGAGGTAAAATAACTGATAACTCTGGGAACGATGTACCGCCCCATATATCATGAGGAAATTAAAAGAAAGGAACATGCAGTGGGCGGATATGTAGCAAGAGCAGAACAGAAGAAAGTAATGAAATACGGGAAAAAAATCATCAGTACAATCCTCTTTTTCGTCTCGCTTTACATCTCTTCATCCAAATATAATGTTTTCCTAATTTAAAAAGGGTCATAGTTATTTGTTTAGTTAAAACGACACGATTTATTTCCCAAAGCAGAAAACTATGAATCCAACACTGCCGCTGACTCATAACCGATTTAATTGAATTTTTTGAAATCGGCCACCCATATGTTTCTTATTATATTTATTGTATATCCCTAACGACGAAAACCCCGGCAATGCAGATAAGGTTGCCTTTATAGGGGTAATTTTCCTCTTATATCCGTCCTCCCAGTTAGACAGGACCGGATATAGCTTTTGAATTGGATATGTTTTTAGTTTTATCAATCTCCTGATCCTGGATTTCTGGAACAGAAATGACCGCATGGACGCAAATGGTGCCTGGTTGGCGTTCTACATTTGAATATTTTAACACTTTCATTGTGACATAAATTTTTATTGCAAGCATTTATTTTTCTAAGTATTGGGGTTTATGGAGATCTCCTTATTTTTTGCGATATAATATAATCTATCCATTTATTTAATGAACTCGTGTTTTAAAACCATCCTAGTGCGTCGTTCTTTCTGAACCGCATCTCTTTTCATATTAATAGAATACTTTTTAATAATCAATTAGAAAGCCGGTTGTTAACCGAATTGGTACCCATTAGGAACTGAAGGAAAAATGTAGATATTGAAACAACGTATATTTTATACGAACCTAAGGGGTTCTGATTCTCTTATTGATGACTTATGATATACTGATTATTTTTGCGCGGTTGCAGATTGTATGCACTGCGTAAACGTGTCTTGCATACTTTTACGCTAGGGATCGTCAATGTGATATACATGCAATATTATTATATATTTTATTTTGTTCCCCATGAATTATAAATATTAATTCATTTTAAAGTATCTTAATTATTGTTCATTTCCCTTTTACACATGTTTATTTTTGGTTTATTTTATCTTAATATCTTATTTGTCTGGTATATTGGTTTAATTATCTTAATTTTAAAGGTCTATAATTATTACTGTATGCTTGTGTACCTACGAATCATCGTTTATATTACATATGAAATTGACGTTCTTACATATGAAATTGACGTTTTTCGGTACTGGCAAATTTGATCTCAAATATCTTCTCATTGGTTAGGAATTCCAAATCCAAATTTATACAGCTATTTACTCATGTATTTGTGTTTTGAAAATTATAATTCATTTGTTTTTTCCTCAATTGTTTTTTTCTTTGCGTCACTCAGTTTATAAAATGAAAAACTTGAAATATCGCGTTATTAACGAGTACGAGTTCCACCGTGGCACCAGTGCTGCAGAAACGGCTCGAAGGATTAATGATGTGTATGGCGACGGTGCCGCAAAAGAAAACACAGTGCGTTTTTGGTTCCAACGTTTTCGTTCTGGAAATTTCGACCTGCAGAACAAGCCCCGTGGACGGCCGGAGACCAAAGTTGATAATGAAGAATTGAAGGCTATTGTGGAAGCGGATCCATCGCAAACCACATCCGAGTTAGCTGCAGGCTGCGGTGTTAGTGATAAAACTGTTTTAATCCACTTGAAGCAAATTGGTAAGGTGAAAAAGCTTGAAAGGTGGGTACCTCACGAATTGAGTGAAACAAATAAACAAACGCGCGTTGACTGCTGCGTTGCATTACTCAACCGGCACAATAATGAAGGAATTTTAAATCGAATCATTACCTGTGATGAAAAGTGGATCCTGTACGATAATCGGAAGCGCTCATCGCAATGGCTGAACCCTGCCGAACCAGCCAAACCATGCCCCAAGCGAAAATTGACTCCAAAAAAGTTACTTGTGAGCGTTTGGTGGACTAGTGCTGGTGTCGTTCACTACAGCTTTCTTAAATCTGGCCAGACGATTACGGCAGATGTCTATTGTCAGCAACTGCAAACCATGATGGAAAAGCTAGCTGCTAAACAACCGAGGCTGGTTAATCGCTCTAGGCCACTGCTGCTTCATGATAACGCTAGACCACACACTGCACAACAGACGGCTACCAAATTAGAGGAGCTTCAATTGGAATGTCTAAGACATCCACCGTACTCTCCGGACCTTGCCCCAACAGATTACCATTTTTTTCGAAATTTGGATAACTTCTTGCAAAGGAAAAAATTCAACTCCGATGGGGCAGTCAAAACCGCCTTCAAAGATTTTATTGATTCCCGTCCGAATGGTTTTTATAGTAAAGGGATCGATGAACTACCTATGAGATGGCAAAAGTGCATAGATAGCAATGGTACATACTTTGATTAAATAAATATATTATAATAAAAAAAATCGGCTTTATGTTCCTCCCATACTAAACGTCAATTTCATATGTAAGGACCTAATATATATTGCTCATTTCTATTTTTCATTTTATATTGTTAATTTTTCTTTAAATATGTTCTATTTATATTATTATGTTTAATTATTTACTGTAAAACGTGTTTTATGTTAGGTATATAAAAATCTTTTTAATTTTCTTGTACAGTAAAAGCCCACTAGGGCGTTTATTATTAATGAGTAAATAAATAATTATAATAAATAAATACTTCAATACTAATGTTAGATACAAATTCTCAAATATACGGCTACCTGTTCTCACTAATGCAATTTCATCTTTTAAATACGATGCCGGAAAGAATGTGTAAAATATTTATTGTATCACTACCTTAATTTGTAAAACGACTAAAATAATAACCTTAAGGTAGATTTCCCATCCTACCAAGAAAATCATCCGGTTCGTAGAATTTGTTGCATGACGTAGGTACGCAAGAGTCGTGTAATGTGATGTATGGCAAGTATTTAAAAGAGGCACAAGGTACAAACAAATAAGTAACAACACTCAAAAAAGTAATTAATTAAGGTCACAAGTTAAAACAAAAATATTAGGTCCTTACATATGAAATTGGCGTTTAGTATGGGAGGAACATAAAACCGATTTTTTTTTTATTATAATATATTTATTTAATCAAAGTATGTACCATTGCTATTTATGCACTTTTGCCATCTCATAGGTAGTTCATCGATCCCTTTACTAAAAAAACCATTCGGACGGGAATCAATAAAATCTTTGAAGGCGGTTTGGACTGCCCCATCGGAGTTGAATTTTTTCCTTTGCAAGAAGTTATCCAAATTTCGAAAAAAATGGTAATCTGTTGGGGCAAGGTCCGGAGAGTACGGTGGATGTCTTAGACATTCCAATTGAAGCTCCTCTAATTTGGTAGCCGTCTGTTGTGCAGTGTGTGGTCTAGCGTTATCATGAAGCAGCAGTGGCCTAGAGCGATTAACCAGCCTCGGTTGTTTAGCAGCTAGCTTTTCCATCATGGTTTGCAGTTGCTGACAATAGACATCTGCCGTAATCGTCTGGCCAGATTTAAGAAAGCTGTAGTGAACGACACCAGCACTAGTCCACCAAACGCTCACAAGTAACTTTTTTGGAGTCAATTTTCGCTTGGGGCATGGTTTGGCTGGTTCGGCAGGGTTCAGCCATTGCGATGAGCGCTTCCGACTATCGTACAGGATCCACTTTTCATCACAGGTAATGATTCGATTTAAAATCCCTTCATTATTGTGCCGGTTGAGTAATGCAACGCAGCAGTCAACGCGCGTTTGTTGATTTGCTTCACTCAATTCGTGAGGTACCCACCTTTCAAGCTTTTTCACCTTACCAATTTGCTTCAAGTGGATTAAAACAGTTTTATCACTAATACCGCAGCCTGCAGCTAACTCGGATGTGGTTTGCGATGGATCCGCTTCCACAATAGCCTTCAATTCTTCATTATCAACTTTGGTCTCCGGCCGTCCACGGGGCTTGTTCTGCAGGTCGAAATTTCCAGAACGAAAACGTTGGAACCAAAAACGCACTGTGTTTTCTTTTGCGGCACCGTCGCCATACACATCATTAATCCTTCGAGCCGTTTCTGCAGCACTGGTGCCACGGTGGAACTCGTACTCGTAAATAACGCGATATTTCAAGTTTTTCATTTTGTAAACTGAGTGACGCAAAGAAAAAAACAATTGAGGAAAAAACAAATGAATTATAATTTTCAAAACACAAATACATGAGTAAATAGCTGTATAAATTTGTATTTGGAATTCCTAACCAAAGAGAAGATATTTGAGATCAAATTTGCCAGTACGGCAAAACGCCAATTTCATATGTAAGGACCTAATATATGAAAAAGAAAGCAACTATTTACTACAGCTCGACATTTTACAAGAGTTAATTTTCGGGCGCGAACATCCTAGTGTATTCTGACTATTTACAAATAAGGTTAATAATATACTTAAGTTTTTTTTTTTCTACTTATTTTCTTTACATTTTATAATATTTAGTCTCACAAAACGACTAAAAAGACGTTGGTCTGTAGGTTCATTTTTACAATTGTAAGTTACACTATTACAAAATATTATTCACTTTATAAACTATATAAGAGATAAAAAACGAAAACAATTAAATACAAAAAACAACATAAAAGAAATTTTCAGTACAAAGTTAAAAATTTTAAGCAAATTAAGAAAAGAGCAATAAATAAAGAAAATAGCAAATTAAAAATATAATAGCAAAAATTTAGGAAAAAGAAAGAGGAATGTATATAAATATAAACATCACTAATTATTCAAAGTGTATACTTAATAAGTAATAAGTAACTTAAGTAAGTGTATGTAATGCTGGCTGTAGTGTGGTAGATAGAATAAAGGAGTGCTGAGATTTGATCATGTGAAACTTACTCGTATGAACGAGGAAAGAATGGTTAGAAAATATATGAGGCGAGTGTTATAAGCAACAGTAATAGAGGGCGTCCGCGAAAGACCTGGCACAAATAGATACTACAAGTAGGTATTTGAGGAAGGCCCTGTTAAAAGCCTCAACAATCGAGAACTTGCGTATTAATGCGGCCGACGCAAAAGTGTTATGCCAGGATAGAAGAGTGTGGCGTTAAATCCTGTCTGTCTACCCTTGTATCTGCGCAATGGCTAGTTAATTAGTTAAATATTTTATCCGAACTCCAAATGTCAAATACGAAACAATATTCATCAAATCAAAATTGACGACGTGTTTAATGTTGTATATTAATTATAAAGATATGACTGTAACATTATTATTAACGTAAACCAATGTGAATAGATCCGTGCATATGTTACGATATTTAATGATTTTTCTTTAAAATAAACAAAGGATTAAACCATGCTTTGTGCCTTTAGTGATTTGAATTATTTATGTTACCGAAGAATTATGAAATTGATTTAAGTACTATCTAATCAATCAGTATTCAAATATTTATATATGTAATAATAGAGTACCCCGCAAATGTTTATCCAGCTTATAAACATAAATTCAAACCGTAATTTATTAAACTTAAATGAAAACACATTAAAGAGATAATCTTCAAAGAATACACCACCATTTGTAAACTCGGTTCGAAAGCTAATATTTAATGGCGAAATGTGGGATACAACTTTACGAATTAATTTATTTTCGTAATTAGTCGGAGCGATTTGAGTCAAACTACACATCGAGTCACCGAAAATATTATTGCAAAAGTTTGACACAAATAATTTATATTTCTTTCTCTTGGTAGATCTCTTTAAATTGTTTCCAGTACCAAACGTAGATGATATTTTCAAGCAAGTTGCCATATTAAAAATATGTAAAGAAAAAAACCTTACAGAAAACTAGGAATATTTCAACTTATGAGAAATGTAATACAACCCAAAAACATTTATTAAGCCATTAATTACATAATAACTTACCTTTCGAGATACGATGAATCAGTAACCTCTCAGAGCAAATCAAAAAAATTAAAACTTCCTAAAATCAAACTTAAATTCATAAATCATTTAAACCTATAGCTTTTTTTCAAAATATCTCCTATACTTTCAATATCAATTTACCTATTTTACTGTATTAATAAATAACTTGTATACACTATGTACCTATATATTATAACAAAGAATAATAAATGTGGCTCCCTCATCAGACTCAAGAGCTTCCCTTCACTGATGAGGTCTAAATGACTACCAAGTATTAAAAAAAAATGTTTAATCTGATATGTTATATATAAGAACTGTATTTGTACCATAAATTAAATAAATAAAAAAAAGAATAAAAAAAAAGATAAAAATAATTTTGTTTAAAACTGTAAGTAAAGACACTAGGAGTAACTGAAGTAAATTTTGTCGAACTTAACATCCGCGCACCCTCCTCCCCTAATATGGCTTTTTGATATATTTATGGAAGGTGGTACGCGGACACGGCCAGTATTTCCATTAAAGCTATTTTTCATTGCTAAAAAAAATTAAATATCACAAATGGCCTATCACAATGTTTCCTAATGTGCCAAAAAGAAGGAGCCCATTTATGGCTGGAGACCTGAAAAGGGCATTTTTGGGATTCATATACCCGATGGATGAAAATTGCGGACCTGAAAAGGAGCCCTTTTGGACTTTTATTCGATTATTACGATGTTTTATAAGCTTTAATATCTGTGATACATCACTTAACCAATAAAGGCAAACAAATACCTTAACTTGATAGGCCTAATACATCTAATGGATAAAAATCGTATTTATAAAAAATCAAATTTAAAATTCAATAGTTAAATTCCGAATTCTATTCAAGCAGATTTCTATGCTTAAAATAAATTCAAAATGTTGGTATATAATAAATAATAAGGATAAGGATGATTTTTAAAAAAATCGGATGTTTATAAATTGATTCGTAATGATTATAATTCTTTTTTACAAATAATTACCTTTTGAATTTATTTTCATGTTATTATTTATTCATATCCCGTTTGTTATTCTTTTATATATTTCATTGTTGTTATTCTTCAGTTGTTGATTTTTAATTTGTTATTAAACATGTTATACATTTTATTCTGACAAAAAGAACATTGGCCTAAAAACATGTTGATATTTTCAATACATAAGTAAAACAGAGTATATTTTTATTAATTATATTATATTTGTATGTATACAAAATATAATATTCATATGCTTTTATGTACGTCACACGTAAGGAAATTTGAATGGAAACAGATTCATCTAATTAAAATGAAGTGTCGATTCCTTTTAAAATAGATGGATAAGTTTCTTTTCTGTTCTAAAGGTACATTTTCTAATTACAAATCGGAAATCGTTGTGTGATATGAACCCCAGTAAATTTGACCGTATTCTACACTATTATTTTATTAATTCTCATGATCAAAATTAATTTTTTGAAAAATATTTTTGCTACGATAATGCATGTCCTCTTAATGATGAATGATGGGCTACGGCTGACTCCTGCAAGGCTGTAGGAAAGCTACCTTTCCAAGAAGGCTTTCATTCGTTTTCCGCAAAGTCGGCGAGTCATTTGTAACTTCCTCCCCTATAAAAAGGTCGTCAAATAATACATATGTGCGTGGGCGCCTTCGTGCCTTGGTGCTCGCTGCTCACAGGGGAAATTCCTTTCCCTTCATCTTAGCCCTCAGCTACTACGCACTTTGACACATGGCAGAATTTACCAAAAATATATGTTTTTTAATATTTCAAATGTATCGTACCACCTCTGCGTTTAATCTGCTAAATGGCTGATTCTTTTGCCTCGCTTAATATATTTTATTTTAAGGTACAAATTTAATTTTTATTTAGTTGTGGGTTTTTAAACATACGATATTTAAAACCACAGACCATCAAAATATAATATGTATAGACTAAAACTATCGGATTTTTCTTGGAACATGGTCTGGCTCCACGACTGGATCCAATACGTTGACATGTTTTAAAAAAATTATGACGAGATTGTTAATATTGAAACAATTATGAAACTAAGTAAACAAACTAAATACTCTTAATGTCTTGCTCAATAAGTTGCGATTTATTATAAAATTGATTTTATCAATTTTTACGTGAAGAGACTTGGTTTGGAACGAAATTTAAGAAAAATACAAAATCAACATCTATTTTAAAATAAAAAATAGAACAATTTACTATGGGATTTAATTGTGTTTTAATTAATAACTTATTGTAAATACTTTAATTTTTTCTTTTGTTTAAATATTTTATTCGTTCTTGTTGTATTATTCTTAATTTGCCTAAATTTCTCTTCTTACTAATTAAGTCTCTTTTTCTCTTGTTTTATTCTTTCTTGTTGTATTATTCATAACATGCCTACACTTTTTTGCTTACTAATTAATCTCCTTTTCTCTTGTTTAAATTTTTTTATTATTCTTTCTTGTTGTGTTATTCTAAATATGCCTAAGTTTATTTTATAACATATTTATTATTATTAACATATTTCTAAAAGTGGAGACCTATAATTGGCCATCTATATTATATTAATGTTTTCTATGCTTCTTTGTTGTTCTGTTGGGCTTCCGTGAATATTAAATAAATAAATAAATATTTTAAATTTATCTCAAATATATGTTAGGAGAGACTTACTTTTGCTGTGTTTCAGTCCCCTGCCTAAAGAAGAAGAAAAAAAAGGTTTTTGTCATCCCTTTACAACTTTCAAAATTGTATTTAAAGCAAATCGGATGAAAATTTTTAAATTTATTGTACTGCACGCGATGATTTTGTCAGAAATTAAGTGCGATCTAGTTTTAACTAAAATCAATCGCAAAATATGTTAAAAAGTTGATAGCGCAGTTATCACGTGCGGACGGCAGGACGCTAATAACTACCATCACTGTGGAAGACGACCAAACAGCAAAGAGGGACGCACCACAGTCCCATGGCCATTTTATGAACAAAAGTCCTTTTTTTTGTCATTCGAATCATCAATATTTTAATACAAAAGCGGCGAACTTATAATAATAATAATGAATACATATAATTATTACATTACTCTTAACAAGCAGCCAACAAATGCCAACACAGTGTTTGGACGATAAGGTTTTTTTACCAGGCTTCTTGGTTCTTTAATTCCGTTCCGAAAACATTAAGAATATAAATACACATTTTAAAAAAATGATTAAAGTGTTATACTAAATATTAAAAATGATATTGAAATAGGATCCATTTCGTCGTAATTTTCGCAATAACTGGAAGAAAATTATTCGCGAAGACAATATTGTCAACTGCATTTGCACAAATATCCAACTGCAGAAAACAGGTCTTAATTTATTTATTTGCTCATTGCACTATATTTTTTCACTATTTCATATACACGAACATACATCTAATTTTATGTTATATACGTTGATATCTACTTTTTTACTTTCTTGTTTTTCTTGCCTTATTTTTTTTATATCTACATACAATGAATTCATTCATTTTACATAATATTTTATTTTTATTCTATTGTAAGGCTGGCACAGGTTCATCCATGTGTGGTTCTTTTTCTAACAAACGTGTACTAAGTTCAGTATAAATAAATAAATAAGTAATAATACTAGCATATCCGATTTTAAATGAAATTATTCGCGTGTTAAGTTGAAAAGTCGGTAGCCGAGTTTAAACGCGGAGGGCAGGACGTTGAAGACGACCAAGGCATTGGAAGACGACCGAATAAGCGCGATATCTGAAAACATATGAAATTTCGCATAAATTATTAATTTACCCAAACTTGGGCGCGATTTTATACAGAAAATCTTCCCCGGAGGAGAGTTGAACAAAAATAGAAAGTTCCGCAGCGTACTCATGTATGTACTGTATTGCCCCCTGGTGGAAAAAACCACAAGTTCCCAGCGGCTGTACCTACTGAATGTACAAGTTTCAAGAGGGTATTAAAATTTTAACACAGAATTTCTGAAATCTCGATATCGTTAAAGTTTCGATATAAATTACGAAGTTCCGATGCCCGCTGACTAAATTTCCAAATTAATTTCACGCACTGAAACCGAAATTATGATTTATTTCCCCAAAATGTATGCACACACACATAAACACGGCGCTTTCCGTAAACCCCGTTCAAATATTTCTAAATAATTGCTTTTCTTAATCCAAACCGAATTTGTGCTGTTAATTTAGCCCTAAAATAAATAAAGACTTTTTACAAACAAACTTAGTTATCAATTAAAAAAAACATTCAGAAAAAAAAATATATATATACATGTGTTGTACCAAATGTTTCCATAAATTAATTAAAAAATGAATAAAAATAATTTAATTCTGGCGTCTATTAGCAGTATATCGCATTATAAAAAGTGGATTGCTAAACAAAATTGCATAATATGTCTTAATTAAGAGACTATAAGGTCGAAAAATTTACGTTAATTTACCAAGCTGCTGTGGCGAAATTGGATAACGCGCCGTTCCCGGATAGAGTGGAGGTCCGTTGGTTAAAACCTCAGTAGCAGCTTAAATATTTTTTCGTTGTTTCTGTATGTCTTTTTTAATTGATTATTTGTTAATAATTCACAGAACTTTGGTCACTAGGGTCACTTAGGTGGTTTGGGCACGTTGAGCGAATGAATGAGGAAAGAATGGTAAGAAAGATATTTGACGCAAGTGTTGACGGCGCCAGAAAGAGAGGGCGACCACGGAAGACGTGGTATGATCAGATTAACCAGAAACTGGAAGATGGTCCTGTTAGGAGCCTGAACAACCGTCGAGCTTGCATGCGAAGATGTATGAATGTAGACGAAGCGAAAGTTGTATGTCAGGACAGAAGAGTATGGCGCTCTATGCTCTCTGCCTACCCCCACGAGGAAATGGCGTGATGGTAAGTAAGTAAGTAACAGGGATACACTTTTTTTTTAATTTTACGCTCCAACAGGCTAAGAGGCCCAAAACAGAACGAAACGAAACGCATCACAAAACACACAGGCTTGAGTAAATCACATAGATTAATTGTGACCTTACCGGGAATCGAACCCGGAACCCTCGGTGTGAAACGACAGTGTCATGCCCACTGAGCTGCAAGGGCCGCAAACTTTGTATTAACCACTTATTAAATATGATATCTACACCGGCAGTTTTAAACTAGATAATTTCCACTAAGCACTCTCATTAGTACCTACTGCTTAGATCGACAAATTATAAACGTTAATCTCTTAACCCACAATGTTTTAAATGAAAGTTACTATTTGTATACAAATAATTTTAATTAGTAAGCTTTAAAATACTTAAGTTACACAAATAAAATAAAAAAATCTTCGAACATCTTTATATTGTTATTATCCAAGTTTTCATGTATCAAATGACCTATGCATTTACAGAGTTTCCTAACCTAACCTAACCTAACCTAACCTAACCTTACCTAACCTAACCTAACCTAACCTAACCTTACCTAACCAAACCTGGTTAGGTTAGGTAATCGTTTTACTTGTGGACGTCTGAACACTTCCAGGCAGTCTTAACATAAGTTTTGTAGATTTTTATAATAAAAACACCAAAAATGATTTTTAAAAATCAATTAGAAAATATTCGAACCACGAACCTCCTTCTATCCGCGGCAGGCGCGTTAACCAATTACGCTATAGCGGCCTCGTACATTTTCGTCAATATATCGACCTTACATGTTAGACTCTTATTGATACTTAAATAATACAAATTATCCATTATTAGCAATCTACTTTTTGTTATTACGATTGTAAAGAACACATTCTTATTATAAAGTTGAAATTTTTCTGTGAATTTTTAAAACCAAATTTATTAATCAATTAGAAAAGACATACAGAAAAATCAAATCAACGAAAAAATATTTGGCTACCGGGATTCGAACCACGGATCTCCTACTATCCTACCCCGATTCACCAATTACATCATAAAAACATCCACACACAACATTTTTTAATATATATATGTATATATGTTCCGAATCTGAGAATTTTTCATTTATTTGCATGGACTATGCTAGAGGCATCTGTAGTCTTTTTTCATGAACAAGTATACAGCAGCTGGTAATGATAATTCTATATATTTTTATTAAAGACTTCCATACACGTTTCTCATATAAATAGCTTCGTCTCTTTAAGACATTTATCATCTTCTTCTTCTTCTTCCTCAGCCTTTTTCTTTCCACTGCTGGATGTAGGTCTCTTCCATTTTCCTCCACTCATCTCTGTTTCTTCCCCTTCGCATCCAGGTTCTTCCTGCTTGCTGGACTATGTCATCAGACCACCTTTTGGTATGAATATGTGTACCTTGGTCATAAGATAAATCTGGGAAAAGAAAACCAAACTACCAAGAAGAATAGGTCTGGGCTGGGCAGCATTTGGTAAATTGAAACACTTCTTTGAAAATAGAAATCCAAGTATGCCTGAAAAGAAAAATGTTCGATTCATGTATCCTACCGATGTTGAAATATGGCCTTGAAATAGTAACACTAAAAGAAAAAAGCATATATAAATTAAAGTGTACACAGCGGGCCACGAAAAGGCTGATGCTTGGCGTGAGCCTTTGAGATAAAATCAGAAATGAAGAAATAAGACTTTTATAATTTATCTTAATTGATTAATCATCCATCTAGGGACAAATTCAACTAACTGTGTTTTCTCAGAACATACACACGTATAAAAATACTGTTAAACGCATATTGATTGTCGAACGCCCAAAAACGGAACGAAAGAATAGGGAGCGGTACGCGGTACTGTATGTTGGTAAGGTCTTTGAATGGTTGCGCAGTACTGCTTTAGAACCAGTCCATACTATTGGACTCAGATCGCCATATACACGTGAAGAACAATTGCATATATCGGAAGGTTGCCATATGCGGTATAATAATAGGTTTGCTACAAGTGCAATCGATCGTCGTGTTAAAAATTTATAGGTTCAGCATGATTCGAACATAAAGGAATGTAGTAATGAACGATCAAAAGCTTCCATAGTTTATACTAAGAAAAAAATAACCCATAACAAACAAGTTTTTATTATACTATTTTTATTATATAAAAATTATTAAATAAAACGTAAAAAATGAATAAATTGCAAAGGGAATGTAAAGTTGATCTTTTCATAGTGCAAAACTTTGAAAAAGGTCGCTCAGGTGGTTTGGCCAGGCATAATGAATGAGAAAAAAAAGGAACCCATAAAAACCAAATTTTCCTTATACTCTCCTTCTTTCTAAAACATAACAACAATTAAAGACGAATTAAAACATATAACATAACACTAAACTTACAGTAATTTAATATATTTCTAAAATGTCAGATGTTTTGAGCTTTGATAAGACATTTCATGCTTTGAAGATTAAATTCTAAAAACATTTTTCAGTCAATTTCGATTTTCGAAATTCGTAGTGAAGTACCTATTATGTATACCGACGGAGTAATACAAATTTAGAAAATATTCCGCGACATTATCGGGCCGCCGTTGCTAATCAAACTTTTCTAATGATTCCAATTTGAAAAAACCAATAAAATTTCTAAAAATCCGAAATTATACCATAATTTATTTTTTTTTTAACGAAAATTTGATAGATCTTCTTGATCGTCGCCACGAGTCTGTTTGCCAAGATTCAGCTCGATTGGAAAGGGATCAAAAATCGATCCAAGGTTTTTTTCACGGCAAGCCGGCAAGCAAGCAAGCAAGCAGACGCCACGAGTTAATATAAAGGGAGTAAAAAGTGAACGAGATTGTGTATTTGGGAATTATGTTTACTAGGGACAGCAAGGCTTAGAAGGATATCGAAAAGAAAGGGTGAATCTGTCACACGAAGCAAGAGTAGCGGTTCATATGCCAATTCTAATGGAAGTAAAGCATGTGATTGTCAAAAAAAACTAAATACGGTGGAAATGTGGTCGCTCAGACACATGTGTGTTAAATTTGTGTTCGATAGAGTGAGTGACGAATAAATTAAAACAGAATGTAATGTTGGTTGACGTAGTAAACGGAATAAAGAAAAAAATCAATGATATGGTTTGGTCATGCGGAACGTATGAGTGCGGAGAGAGTGGTAAAGAAAATATATGGGGCGAGTGTTGAAGGCAGCAGGAAACAGGGAAGCAGAGTGTCAGAGGGAACAGCAAGAAAGACCTAGAACACTCACACAAACCAAATATTTTAATATGGCTCTGTGAAAAGCTTCGACAATCAAAGAGTTAACATGAATTAAGATGTATGAATGTGGTTGAAGCAAAAGTAGGGTGCCAGAATAGAAGAGTTATTCAGTTAGTTTATACAGAAAATTTAAATTTTCAACAATATTTTTGATATTATTTATGGTGCATGATAGGACTTTAATATTGAAAATATTGATTTTCAGGCGTATTTTAGTAGAAATGTTTAATAATTCGAAAGAATATCATATTGTTTACGTTAAAAGGAATATTGCTACACAAAACTCCACTTTAAAAAATAAAATATAGAGGTATCATTACCAGTTACGAAAACTATCTATATATACTTATTTGTTAATGATATAAAAAATAACAGATGTCTCTAGCAGAGACCATAGAGATATATATAAATGATTCCTGATTTCGAGCTTATATATACAACTTTCAAAAACTTGATAATGTGTGGATGTTCTTAGATAGAATTGGTGAACATTGCATCGTGTAAAGTGATCGCTTAAGCCAGCTCATATATGTTGTAAGCTCTGAGCCATCGTATACGAGACATCCGTCCACTTTTCTCATATATAAATTAGCTTCGTCCCTGTGAGACTTCTATAATTTATCCTTAATTATTTAAATTTGATTTGTGATTTCAAACATGACTAGATGAAGGCGCTGGCAGACGCGCCTGGTGTCATAATGTAACAACAGTTTGATGGCTTCGTAGAATACGACGCCCTATGTAAATCTCACAACCAACTTAAAATGATAATTATAAATAAATAATAAATTATACAAACAGCTGTTCAAATAAGCCGTAGAGAATCAAAGAAAACAAGTCCCTCTGGGTTTTCTAAATGTGCCAATTAATCGAAAGAAATACCAGGAATCCTATTAGCCAATAATTGAAATCTTCAGAAAACAGAGTGTTTATTTATTAAGATTTTAATTAATTAACGAAATTAATTAGACTTTATTTATAATTTAATTAAAGCTCGGTGAATAAATGAAAATTATTGTTTTTTTTAAATAGAATTCAATAATTAAATACACCCCAATTACGCCCAACAAGCGTAGGCTGGAATAACTTTTAAAATTAATAAATTAACTAAATAATTCTCATGGTGGACTTTAAACAATTATACGGCGGAACCTTCCTAGGCCCGATACTGATTATTTGAGAAATCACTACTCAGGGGAGCATATGGGGTGTTATCTCTATCCCTTTCTCTCATATCATCATTCAAGACAAGGTTACGAGAAGAAGAGGCCTTGAAAGGCAAAGTGTCAAAAGTGTTTGACACTTTGCCACGCATGCGCAAAGGCAACTGGAATGGCCAGCATCATAAAATAAGTGGCATTAAAATAAATATATAAATTATTTAACGTGTATGAATACACAATACATTATTTTTATAAGTGACCCGAATAATAAATAAAATGAATAATTTTTCTACACAGAATATTACCTGCAAACAATATATACCTACTGTTTCTTTATTATGGCAGGGTACTACTTGATGCGTTTTTGGCGAAATCATAATATTGATTATTATGATTCCGTTCTCTCATCTCTCATCTCTTTATTTTATTTACACACTCTTATATGATCACACTACATTAATTAGTTATTTGTATTTATTAAAATTAAATAGCATGTCCACAAACATCAATTGTATGCTGGTGTAAGGGGACAAAAAATAAAGTAAAATATCTGGGTACACATATTAAATATCAGCACATTGATTTGATAAGCAATTATCTCAACCCCATCACAAGTCCCTTCAGCTGTTTATTGAATAGTTCTACACTATTTAGTTCCTTTATGCAATTGGGGATTCCATTATAAAAATCAATCGCAGTGTATAGGAAACCATATTAGTCCGCGATGTATCACTTCTTGTATAGTCTCTTGTTCTTGTGTGTTTTCGATGTACGTCACTATTCTAGTATTCGTTTTTTCGTTCGTATATTCGTTTTTAATAATTTATTCTTTATGTTATAAGTCATCTTTATCTTTTCCACATATACCAGATCTTTTAAGTTAAGCATGCATTTTTGTTGTGAATTATTAATATGTTATTTGTTTTTAAAGTGTATTACGGTTATATCTAGCTTATGTCTCCCTAATAATATTTTGTGGTATAAGGCAATATTTAGTGACTTATTGGCGCTACTATAATTAACCATATTAACAGAAATGCTTTCGATATATGATTGCATATTATGCAATTATGTATCGAAATGAGAAGCATCTCTGTTACTGTTTTTACCTTTCATTTGAGATTCATTGTTGCAATTAAGTGACAAAAGAGGTTTAACTCTTCTTAGATCAAGGGATCAATAAAATTATGATCAAGGAAAAGTATATTCTTATATATATCAAGATTTTTTATAATTGAAAATCAATTAAATTTTAATAATAATTATTAATGAAACTTAAAATGAATTAAATTTATTAAATATTATTATTACTGAAATTTTAAATAAATTAAATTTTGTTAAATATTATAATTAAGTTCTGCGGGTTAACTATTTTAAGTGTGACAGCTGTTTCAGCTTGCAAGGCCTTTATCAAACAGTGGATATACCACGTATAAACGACTTATTTATAAAATTTTAACTTACCCCTTCCCCTTTAGAGTAATTAGATATTTGTGGTGAAGCCCTATATTAATGTTCGTTTTTTCCCGGGCACTTATCATTAAAGGTGCCTCGGTTTACAAAACTCTACGTTACGCTTAATTATCAAAAACGGGAAATATTTATTAAAATTTAATTTATTTTAATTTTCGCTAAAAATAAATATATCAAGATTATTCAGACCAGATCCTCAGGGATCAAACAGCGATCCTTTACAAGGACATAATAATTTTGCAACAGTAGCGGCACAAGGGTTAAGGATCTGCAGTTAACAGAGACAATTTGGTATCAAGTGCAACAGAGGAACTAACTTCTATTGTCAATAATGTACAATTAAGCATTTACTGCTACTTTAGGTACCTACGTCGCTCCATGCTGTATTTACCAGCTAAGTCTCCATATTTGACTTACTAATTGAAACTGCTCTGCATTGAATACTCGAGAGAATTTAATTCATCACATTTCGTTTGTTACATACTAATTGTCTTGTTTGAGTACTAACACTAACTAACATGATCTGGCCTTACGTGAAGAATATAATACGGCTTAAGAGAATAATTTTTAGGTGTAGTAAAAACACGAATTTCATTAAATACAACGCTAACCGTTTTCGTATAGCCTTAGTCAGGGTATATAATTTATTATGAATAACCAGAGTTCTGAAATGGAGACCTTGGGAAAATAAAAGAGCCATCGGAAGACCTCAAAAGAGATGGGCCGACGATATTGTCGCTGTGGGGAGAAAGAAATGGCTACAATTAGCCAACAACAGGGAAGAATGGAAAAATAAGGAAGAGGCCTATATCCAGCAGTGGAAAGACGATGGCTGATGAAGAAGAAGAAGAAGAAAAAAAAACTTACTTACAGTCCTATCTTGAATATGTTCCCTTTCACCCTATAAACTATTTCTTTCACACTCGATCTCTGAAACTTTCAGCATTTATGGATTTCCTGTGACTAACTAACTAACCAGCGCCAGAGGGGGTACACAGAGAGGATAGAATACCACACTCTGCTGCTCAGAGCCATCTTCCAATATTTGATTTATCTTATCTTGCCAGGTCTTCCGCAGACGCCCCCTGTTTCTGCTGCCTTCAAAACTCGCCTCATAATTTTTTTTTACCATCCTTTCCTCACTCATCCGTTACACATGGCCAAACCAACTCAACGATCGTTTTTTAATTATTATCTATTATGCTACAGCCCGCATTATATTAAATTCTAATTTGGTTATTCTCTACTCTATCCTGCAAATATTTTCTACACATTTGTCTAAGCGACCGCATTTCTTCCGCATTCTGTCGATTTTCGTTTTTTTTTTTAATTTCAGGTTTCACTTCCATACATCAAAGTTTGCACTGGAACTCCAACATGTATTTCCTGTGACAATGCAATATTCAATCATTTCCAACATGTTCGATATTTAGAGAGATGTTTATCATCATCTTGTCATCATCATATCATCATCTTCATCCCCTTGTCCTAGTATGGTCGGGAGCCCAAAGACTCGACAAGGTATTTCCATATTCCCATGTCTTGTGCTACTTCTGCATGAGTCAACCAGTCTAGACCCATTCTGTTTTCATACACATATTTCTGTTTCTTTTCCCAGCTTAATCTGGGGCGACCCACCGGCTATCTTCCTTCTGGGAGAGAGGTTAATGTTAATATTTCATCTAGAGCAATGAAACGTTGTTGGGTAAAATATTGGGTACAGTATGCGAAACCAACTTATAAAACGTGTATTCAAAAAAAATTGAATTGCTTGTTTTCTTTGACATTTACTTTATTTTTTCACCACCCTCTCCCATACGGTAATCAACATCCCCTAGCAATGTTGGCAACCCTTTCATAATTGTGTTGACTACAACTAGGCTAGTAGTAGTGTGGTAGTGGGGTCCATAAGTGCACGCAAGTATGATAATTTGATTCTGGCGTGCCGCTCCGTGAGGATTGCGAGATAAGATAAATGAATTGTGAATCGAGTTAGCATTGTTAGTTGGTTGCTTCTATAGTTATAATTTACTAGCTGTATCCCGTCAGAAATGACGGTACTTTTACATGTCGGTTCCTAAGGAATAAGTGTTTATTTATTTTATTTTTAAAAAATCGTCAAAAATTTTTTTTACAAAAAAAGTTTTTTTTTTCTAAAAACAAATTTTACTATAAAGAAGTTAAGGACCTAAGACGAAGTTGCGGGGACAGATAGACGGACGGACGGACAGACAGACAACGAAATTATTATAATTTGGATTTCTTTCCTTTGTTTCCTTTATTTTATATATCTTTGTTTTATTGCTTATGTTTGGTTTCATAATTATTATTGTTATATTCTTTATAATATCTACTCCTACATTTTCTTTTCTTCATACTTAATCTCTTTGTTTTGGTTGCTTTTGTGTGGTTTAATTATTATAATATTTATACTCTTTATAATATGTATCTATGTAAAATCTCATTTCTGATATTTTTTGACTTATGTTCTATCTATGTATTTTAATATTATGTTTATTACTAATAAAGATGCATCTCAAGATGGGGACAAAGAATGAATCGTTCTTTGTTTGGCCGTGTCGCTTCGCAACAGTTTATCGGTACGGAGTAGCTCGGC
Organism: Agrypnia vestita; assembly: GCA_016648135.1. Classification (NCBI taxonomy): domain Eukaryota; kingdom Metazoa; phylum Arthropoda; class Insecta; order Trichoptera; family Phryganeidae; genus Agrypnia; species Agrypnia vestita. The sequence continues at coordinate 78,652 of JADDOH010003117.1, read as the reverse complement.
CCTGCTTGTTGTTGTTAGTTGAAAAAAATGTCAACCTGGAGACAATCGAGTAGGACCGATATGGAAGCTTTTAGCTCTTAGAATGACCCTGGGTTAGCGGTGGGTGCCATTCACTTAATTCGTTAACTAGTTGTCTGCCAATATAATTGTGGACGTACATACGTAGATTTCCAGGTGTTCATCTTACTTAATTTATGTGTCTCCAATATTTTTACTGGCTTACCATCCAAGCGAGAGAAAAGAACGTAATCTTCTGTCCTGGCAAACATTCTTATCTCACCCCCAAATTTATACATTTTGTTAGGTTTCAATGTAGAATGGTCATTTTATCACCATGTTTTCATTTTAATGATTTATTGTGGTGCTATAGGTCTTTTCATATAAGCTTGCAATTGCGTCAGTGTGGATACAATCCGTAACATGCGCATTGTTTCATAGTGTTAAGTTTACTGATACGCTCCTCTCGTATCCGTAAGCTTAACACAACGAAACAATGCGCGTATTACGCACTGTACCCACACTAACTCAATTGCAAGCTTATACGAAAATACCTACATATAATTGTTTCGAAAAACGTCTTAATTTACTAAATGACCATCGCACCCAGGTGAACAAACCGCTATTGCTTAATTTATTTTCACATATATTCTTACGCACTAATGTAGAAATAACCATACTTTCATAAAGACTTGTTCATGTGGCAGTGTTTTGTAAAGATGCATGATCAGGCATCCAATAACACTTTATTCAACTTCCATGAAAAAAATGTTTTTTTTAACGTCTATACTTCCAATTTAAATTTTAAAAAAACGTTGTTTCCTGATGAAAGGACCACTGAAGCAGAAAAATGTTGACGAAGTGTTTTATTTTTATCAATATGATTAATTTAGATTTTAAATTGAAAATTTCGTTCCCAATCAATAAAGTTCACAAATTGAAACTGAAAACGGTTCGATTTCTTCAAAGGTTGCTTAGTTTGAACTGTGTATCCCTTTGAGAAAAATATTGACATTTTTTTAATGAGGTTTCTTAATTTGACAAACCTGTCAAGTAGAATAACCTTGAGCAATTTTTGTAAAAAAAAGTAGTTAATAACAAATTGGGCGTCCTAATTAACCTGACTGAATTAATATTGGAAAAATCCCTCGATTGTATTCTTATTTTTGCAAGATTACGTTAAATTACATTACTTAATAGCGAAGGAAAAAGTTACATTTAAAAATGAAGACTACAACACACACATTCACTAGTTTGAAGACTACAAAGTGTACACTACATATGTAGTAAAAACTACATGAAATGAACTAATTGTAGTACTATAAAGTGAACTAATTGTAATACTACAAAATTTTAATGACCTACAAGAAGTGCTTCTTGAAAAGACTTTTACTAGGAAATTTTCTAAACCATGGGGGGGGGGATTGTTTTAATTTCCAGAGATTCCTTGATTCGGTCCCAAAATTTTTCAAACCATGCGGGGGAGGTTTTGATTTCCAAAAATTTCTTCATTTATCTACATCGACTTCCCAAAAATTTAACATAAAAAATGTACTATTTGAATTATGTTCTCATTCTTTCAATAACTTTGAAGTGTGTATACTTTGTAGTAAAATAAGTGTACTATTTGAAGTATGTACTTTCAATAACTTTTTTTTTGTTTTGTTTTGATTTCCAAAAAATTCTTCATTTATCTACATCGACTTCCCAAAAATTTCACATAAAAAATGTACTATTTGAATTATGTGCTCATTCTTTCAATAACTTTGAAGTGTGTATACTTTGTAGTAAAATAAGGTACTATTTGAAGTATGTACTTTCAATAACGTTGAAGTATGTGAAGTGTACACTTCACACTTCAAAAGGTGTGAAGTGTAATGTAATGTAATGTAGTAGTAGTTCAATGTAATGTAGTACTACATTGTAGTAGTTAGTACAGAGCGGACCCATCACTATTCTAGAATATATCATTCTAGAGAATTAGCTATAAAAGGAGTCACGCGACGAGGAGTCTGGGAATTCAGTTTGTGATAAAAACAGTGCGACATCCGTAGCGTAAAACAATGTGATCATTGATTTGCGATTTTACAACACAGCGACCTGTGTGAGCCAGCTCACACAAATAAATATTTTATTTCAATGTTTTTTCCTGATGTACCTATATGTCTGCGTAAAAGGCAATGTACTTACTGCACTAGATAGCTCAAAACCAGAGATTACCATAGATAACTGCCCGAGCAGTAGGCACTTCATGGAAATGCTAGGTTTCGGTTGGCGCCGTTTCATATAAATGTGTCAAAAATAAATCACTCGTATTTTAACAACGCCTATACCTACTTAGAATTCACACATTCACGCATAGGATATGCAATAGTGGCAACATCGATAGCGTCCTGCGCTAGCATCCGCGCAGCCGTGGTTCGCGCCCTACCTAGAACCGTTTAAGTTGTTTTATTTAGCCGTGAATTCGAACGAAATTACGGACGTTACACGAAGTTCGGACGGAAGGACGGACAAACAACGAAATTTGTGTGTTTAATTTATATTATAGCCCCCCAAGGGCGTTAACAAAAATAATAGCTACATGTTGGATTAAGATAAATTATAGAAATGTCACAGAGACGAAACTATTTATATGAAAAACATGCACAAAAGTCTTTATATAGGATTTCCCAAGGCTTGCGATTTTTATAATCTGGCTTAAGTGTTCACTCTACACAATGCAATGCTCACTAATTCCATCGTAAGTACATTCATAGGTATATTATCAAATTTTTTAAAGTTCTATATATGTTCCAAATCTAAAAACCTTTCCTTTATTTGAAGGGACTATGCTAGAGACATCTGTATCACAGTGACAGTAGACATCTTTTGTGGGGTATTAAGAAAAAATTTTTTTAATATACAAAAAGAATATTGCTATCTTATGAAAGACTTCCATGCACGTTTCTCATATAAATAGCTTCTTCTTTTTTATACTTTTATAAATGAGCCCTTGCCCGGAATAACGCTGTATCCAACAATACTCTCATTCCGAGAAAAATTGAAAATATGAAGCCAGTTACAACTTATTATATTTTATATTTTAAATATAACAAACATATAATTCTTAACTAATCCCAAAATAAAATAGGAAAAAAGGCAATTAAATTTGAATCTATTGTAAAAAAACATGCTGAATCAGTGGAAAAACGTTGTATAAGAATTTTTCACAAACAACGTTATTCCGCAAAACGTTTTTTATTAATTCTGCTTTACTTAATAATGATTTTTAAAAGCAGCATGTTCATCTAACATGAATTCACAAATGTCATCGAGGTCCTTGAGCTTAGCAGCCTTATTGGCAGTGGATTGGAATTTATTTAAGTTAGTTCCAGGCTCCCTAACTGCATGATTTTTTTCCATACGGTAGCTAATCTTCCCCTTCTTCCACAAAGAGTTGGTAAAAGGCTACAGGAGGTCCATGATTCTAATTCTTTGTGGAAGGTTCTAGCTCTGATTGTGATGGGATCATCAGTAGGTAAAGAGCTTTTACGGAATAATAAGTCTCTCGTACGTACTATTACCTATCTCCATCTATTTGCTGAATATGGCGTCGAACATTCAATTTCTCATGATTACTTTTTTTATTGTAATTCAGTAACCTGAATTCTGATTGAATATTTATATTGATATTATAATGGAGAAAGCATCCCGGATTTAAAAATTTTTGGCTCAAATTCGACCTTAAGAAAAAGAACGAGGCATTAAATAAATTTTGTACCGGTATTATTTTATGTTACGTTCTTCCACAAACCAATAATTTTAAAATGCAGCCAGAAGCCTAAATATTTTTTTTTTGACATATTATCTACCTTAAGCGATGCATAATAACATACCCAACATAACTGCATCAATAACTCAAAATTGACATTTGTGTTGGATACAACGTTATTCCGGGCAAGGGCTCAATTAATCTTAGTAGATAATGCCTTTGCGTTTATAGGTACTCAATACGTTAGTAAAAAAAAAATAAGTACTGTTTAATTGAAAGCATCCTCTTACAAACGTGGCGGACGTGACAGGCACTTAATAATATCCACTTTTGAAAGTAGAGTGCAATTTAAGTTGGAAAACCACCCTCCGAAAGGATCGCACCAAGATTACATTGCAACTGCGGAAGTATGAATATTTGTAATTTTTCTTCCGGCGAATCCTCGACTTCCGGCGGGCGTCCTCCCCGAAAGCCTTCGCGCCCCTCACCCCATCCCGTTTCCCGGATGCGGTATTTTACCGCCGATGCGGGAGCCGTCGGTAAAGGCGGGATTTTTTACAGTAAGGCAATATCCTTGAATCGAACCTCCCCCAGCCCGCGCGATATTTTCTCATTTTTTCCGGTGGATTTACGACGAAAGTGGTTTTATAAATACACCCTTTTGCAAATAGGGAAAATGGGTTTTCGGGCATTTCTTTTCATAATTGAATAGGAGTTACTTATTACTCTGAACGGGGAACTTGCGAGAAGTGATAGCTGTTTTGTACGCGTTTTGCAAGGTGGAAAACCAATTGAATGATTGAAATTAACGAAATGAATATACGTTGCGAATCTTATTTTATGCAAGACTCCATTTTTTACTCCCTTTATATTAACTCGTGACGTCTGCTTGCTGGCTTTCCTGCTTGCTGTCGAAAAAACTTTGGATCGATTTTTGACCCTTTTCCCGTAATCCAATCGAGCTGTAACTTTGCAAGCAGACTCGTGGCGACGATCAAGAAGATCTGTCAAATTTTCGTTAAAAATATTAATAATTATAGTATAATTTTGGATTTTTCAAATTTTTAATGGTTTTTTCAGATTGGAATCATTACAAAAGTTTGATTACTACCAACGGCGCCGGCGGCCCGATAACGTCACGGAATATTTAAAATTTGAATTATTCCGTCAGTCGGTATAATAGGTACTTCACTACGAATTTCGATAATTTATGACAAAGGGTTCAAAGATGACAGCACACTTCGGTTTTTTGGAAAAAAATCAAATAATAAAGAGATATTTTTAGAGATTTTTGACATAGATATTTGTCTAGACATGTTTCATTTTCAGTCAATCAATTATTACATGATGGTAAACTTAATTTACAAAGAAAGGGAGTAAAATAAAAACTTGGTTTTTATGGGTTAGTTTTTTTATTATTGATAAACTAATAGAAGGTGACTGGATACCCACCGCTGAACCAGGACATTTTTATGAGCGGGCTTGCATGTCAGTTCTAGTCATTTTAATAATAATAAATTTAACAATATATTTTTATTTATATAGCACCGTTAAATATTGTAAATCATCCAAAGAGCGTTATTAAATAGATCATTTGTAATCTCTTTGAGAACATCGTTGTCTTAAGTTCTTTGGTGAACAGTACAAATGATATTTGTAGAAATATTATACTAACTGGGCTCGAGGCTTCGCACGCGTACATATTTAGTAAATTTTAGTAATATTTCATCAATTTGTGTATAAACCTTTACATATAGATTTATGTTGTCGCGGACTTTTTTAAACCAACGAAACCACTAGACCAGTAAGCGTGGTGATAACCTACAAATTATTCCTAATTTGATACAGGAGTTCGGCTCCGTTAAAAATAGTTAAAATATTGATTTCACATACATTCCATTTTAATAACCGTATATATTAATCACTTTATATTTTTCATTTGTACGTAGTCAACTGTAGTTTGGATCAGTAGTCAAGATCTGTGTTATCTTTATGAAATCTTGAATAACTTGGTTGACTCACCTATTTATTAGAGCAAATAGGTTTAAGTTGTCCTACATACTCAACGCGTTCAAATAATTTATTTTACCCAATCTTTGGTAGGACTAACTACTTAAAAAACTGCTTTGTAACTCGTTCTACCTCAAAATACAATCTGTTAAATCCTACAAATAATCTAGACATTTTTACTGACAATTTGCTTTTATTTAAAATGAAACTCCGTAATCTCATTTATGATTATTGAATTAAATTTGATACTTCTTTAATTGAATCCCATTCCCTCCCTCTTCCCACCCCTCCCATTTTATGCATTATCATAATTTTAATCTTTTAAATATTTATTATTTATTACATATTTTTATCATTGTTTTTTATTTAGTTTTTTTTTTACCAGCTTCGAGGAAACTTCACTGGTCAATCTAAACGAATATTTATTTGATATTATAAAAAAAAATTAAATTGTACTGTATGTTTCCCAAAATAAAATAAAATAAAATATATTTTAAGAAAATAGGAGTATAGTAGAATAAGTCACAGTTCACAGTAGGACTTTGAGCAAATGTATATTGTTTCTAGATGAGGATGTTAACTAACGGGTGTATTATATAACATTATTAATACCTATAATATTTAAAGCATTATTTTTATGGTCAGGCATTTTAACAAAATGTTTGTAACGTAAGACGTATCTTCTTCAGGACATACTACACACAATACCAACATCCACGTGCATGTTAATCTAACCAAAGATTAACATGCACTAAAGGCGCCTACCCAAAGAGATCAAGAATCTGAAGAGTTTGGAGTGAGAAGGGTTGTCATGTAGTGGTGTAGTTGTTGTCTTGACGAAGATAGGAGTACGCTTCAAAACCGTTAGACTAAAAATCTCAGTAACTGGTTACATACACAAAAAAACTTTAGCATTACAAATAACTGCTAAATCAATCACTAATTTTACTGAAAAAGGTATGTGTAAAAAACTGGTGATAAAATCTTAAAATGAGCTTTCTGCAAAACGAGCTTTTTAACTAAAGACATGCTTCCTCTGGGATACAGGTTTACGTAGGAGTATAGATAAATAATAAAACAAAAACACCCGAACGAAAAGCAAAAACACGACCACTTCCTTGATTATACTTCACACGTTCACTTTGTGTCTTTTGCCTGCCACCTGCGCTGAGACATCCTATTGAAACGTAATACATTACCTTCCAGCTGCATGAGGGGCGACTACCTGAAGCTGTACCCGCACGTGGAGCGGGGGGAGGTGAGCGAGTACAGCGAGGGGGCGGGCGCGCTGTGCGGGGGCCGCTCCGCCGCGCCGCCCGCGCTCTACTCCAGCGCCAGAGCCTTCGTGCTGGAGTTCCACTCGGCGCCCGGGAAGCCAGCCAACGCCACCGGCTTCCTGGGTTACTTCAGGTTCATCGATAGAAGTAAGTGGACTACCTCATTTATAATTTTCAGTGTCAACAAATTTCAATGTGAGTGAAGGGGACCTACCACACACTCTGGGCCGTTTTATGCGCAGAGCGTCCACATCGACCCAGCACGTTTGCCGCCTAGTTGGCATTATTTTAATGCTAAACGCAGCCTCCTCGCCAAGCCGCAGGCAGGGCAACACGCACCCCTGCGATCTGGAGAATCGGCCGCCCAAACCTTTCACTGTCCGAGCGTCTTTATTTAGAAAAATTATACAATAATATGACAAAGGCAATAATAAACACAGATAAATAAAATCACCCGGTGCATCTGATTGACACGGAGACAGTAGGAGATCATTCACCCCCGTAGGGAAAAAGATAACACTAAAATAAAAGCACATAAAAGGGTGCTCTTGCGGCTGAAGAAATCGGCACCAGCCATACTAGCTCCAGTGTAACAGGAGCAAGTATACAAAACAAGATAATAGACCGTAATTTAAAACTATACAAGTTACAAAATGAAAAAGTAATAGTAAATAAAAGTGCATTAAGTAGAATAAAAAGAAAAGGTAAACAAATTGGCGAATAATATAAATACAGGATTTTTTATTCGGATTCGTATTGAGTAGTCGCTCTGAGGATTTTCCAACGGGATACCCACACCCTAACAAACTCTCGGAATCATTCAAAACGTCAGTCGTTCTGGCGATAACGGTCGTATCAAATACTGTCGACTGCGCCAATAGTCGATCCGAGACTGCGTCTTATCTCCTGGTAAGACGCGGTGGATTCTCCTGGTTGATTAAGAAGGTAACTGGCTAACGCTTTACCATCACGACGTTTCCCCGCTGAGACAGATAGAGGGGATAGAACGCAGCATACTTATATCTTGGCCCACTACTTTTGCTTTGGCAACATTCATACATCTTCTTATGCATGCTCTACGGATATTGAAACTTTCAACAGAGCCATCCTACAATATTTTTGTATCTGATGGTGTCAGGTTTTTCACAGACGTCCTCCATTCCTTGCGACAATATCAAACATTATAATTTCGTTGTCTGTTCTTCTATCCGTCCGTCCATCTGTCTGTCTATCTGCTTGTGATGAATCACCTGTTTCTATAGATTTTTTTTTTATTATTTTTATTTTTAATTCTAAGATGATTTAAATGCTACGCGGGAAAAATTGAGCTTAACCCACCTGGCGGAGTATTGGGGTTACAAAAATTTGGGAATGATGAAACGCTAGTATTGGGAGGGAGTTAGTAGCGATTGATCGGATATAGGCTACGGGCAGTTACTATTCAATTCTTATAAATCATATTAATCTTGTGGTGGAGGCTAGAATTATAGGTAAAGCCGTGTTTGGTACAAATGGTTGACGATCGAGGCTGTCCGAGCGGTCCACATGTGTTCCCCATAAAAATATACCGAACATGTTTTTCAGAGATTTGGATCGCGGTTATTGCGTTTTGGACTATTAAAAAACCGATTAACGTCTACTCCAAGGTGACGATGATATTGACATTTCCACGAGGTTTCTGAATTATGGGCTTTTTTACTGGATTTTTGAAACCATTTAAATGTCGTCAATCGTCTTCTCAAGTGGATTCCCGCGCAAGGGAGATGGGGAATATAAGCAAAAGTAAGGAAGGCAGGTCCTAATCAGTGAGACGGCGAGAGAAAGCGCCACATCAATAATTTATAGGAATTGGCCGCGAAGCACAGATTAAACGTATACAATGTACCAGAGGGGTGACCTTAACTGAGCGAATAATGATTCATTTTCGTTTCGCGGGAGTCGGATAACGTAGGCAGATAGAAAAGTTAACTATAATTCTATTATATTTATCTGTAGACTAACGCTCTTCAGGCTTTTACAACAGATAGGTAATTGCGCAATGACGGTATATATAGTCAGGAAAGGGATAACGATAACGTGTAAGCACATTAATGGCACAACAAGAAAATAAAATACTCGAATATAGATAAAATATATTAACTATGTAATCACTACAAACCTGTCCGATATTAGCCTAGTCTCATCAGAACGGATAACGTGTATAAGATTGGCTATTCTAGCTCAGACTTCACCGGGTTTGGTAGTAATAACCCACAAAACATAATTGGAACAAATGTATCCAGATAAGAATATTGTAAATAAAATAATATGAATTTGCGGCCCATATACACATGAAATAAAAGGATAAAGCGTATGGGGATCTTATAGATGGATGGATAAATGAAACAAATATATATAGGAGTAAATGCAAGTAAAAAGCAAGCATATAAGTACCAAAAACATAGGAGAACATAGTGTGATAGAAATTCGAAGACGGGAGGAACAATAATGTGAAGTGGAACGGATATAGCAAGAGCATGTAATAATGATAAACGTACAAATACAGACAACTACTTGAGACCGATTCGACAGATACTAGCAATCTTTCAACACACCTCTAAGAACATGGTGAGTAGTATATAGTTATCAGCGGAGGCGTCCAGTACCTTGGCAATAAATAAGCACTGAATTGATCCGACGCCTTGCCTGCGCACTGGAGGTTTATTTATTTATTTATTTTATTTATTTTCATTTATTGGTTTTCTTACAGCCATATAATTAATCAATCTTGAAAAAAAAACAATAATTGATGTACAGAGTTTTGGGCCAATTACAAGAAAACACATATATACAATCGATAAAAAAAAATAAGAAAAAACATGTCCAATAGTGGGTTTGTGTGAGTGTGTATTTGTGTGTTTATTTATTTATTTATTTATTTTGTTTTGGGAAAAATTAACAGCAAAACGATCTTAAAAATTTTCCACTGAATTTAAAAATTTACTTTAACTTACATTAATAGTTTATTGTATTATAGCGAATAGTACTCTTCCAGTATTATATTGTTCGAGAATATTCACTGTTTATGTAACATAGGTATTTTGTGGATCAACCTTACTGCCAATAAAAATAATAATAAATGGTTACAAATTAATATATAGACGACATGGCTACGTGAGTCCTGGGTACAACCGGAGAACTTCAATGTTTAATTTCCGCATGGAGGGACCTAATACATCCCTGTGCGCGGGGGACCGCGGGCGTAAGACAGGATTCATTGGGTGATCCACGAGAAAAGATCGCCCAAAATTAATTTAAAATTAGGTAATTTAAAATTAGTACCTTTGGACGATTGTTATATCTAGGTATGCAGTGTGTACATGGTGAGTGTAGGGAAATTAATACAATGATATAGCGGCCAAGAATCGTTAAATTTCCGATAAAGACGAGTGAAAATACGAGGGAACGGGACATGATAATGGTAGATAGTGAAGAAACATCAACTATGATTAGGGGAGTACCCGATAGATTGTGGTTACGGTTGATCAAACGACAATATGGACTGAACTTAGAAATTAAATATTAAAAATTAATTATCGCGCTTGCGAAGCGAATTTAAATCGTCCGAAGCCACCGAGTCCGCCCCAAAACATAAGGTAGGGACAGCAACAGAAAGGTGGAGTCAACTGACGGCTGTGAGTGGTTCCAGGGTTGTGGACCGCCAAAATAGACCTTAGTAGGCGGAATTCTGATATCAGGGATGGCGTAGATTAGTGAAACCAAAGAGGCTGGATATGGGCCCTTTTCCCGCGAGGGGGGTTTTAAAATGTCAAGACAGTGCAGTTTTTGGACAGTCGGTGTGGACGTCTACGGGGGTGCGAAATCCGCGTCGGTTGTTTTTTTGGAGTGATAGTTACCGTCGACTTAGAGTGTCCCAGTGTTTGAAAATTATAGTTTAGCTTCAAGTGAAAGTGGTGCACGGGTAATTATACTCTTCGGCATTGTTGATTGCTCACGATAAAAGAAAAGGGGGGTACGGGTTTGATTTTATTTTATAAAGGGTAATTAATTTGGCATATTAGAACTTCGGAAATTACTGCGCTTTATTAAGTTGATTAGTCCGGCATATATAGAACTGATATTTGCAGATCTCCGGAAACTAGCTGTGCGTTACAAAGATACCTATTTTATGCTAAACACGCGGGAAATTGTTAATAAGTCTTATAAAAATACCTATCTTATGCTAAATACGCGAGGTCCTGTTAAAAGGGTTTTAACTCAGAGTACGGGTTTGATTTTATTTTATAAAGGTAATTAATTTGACATATCAGAACTTCGGAAATCACTACGTTCTATAAAGTTAATTATTTTTATCGTCTTACTAGGTTCACAGAATAATACTCGCAGAATTTCAGGAACCGCTAGGGTTCAAATTTAGTTAATTTTTCGTTTTACTAAGTATACAGGAATAGTATTGGCGGATCTCCGGAAACTAGCTGTGCGTTATAAAGATACCTATTTTATGCTAAACACGCGGGAAATTGTTAAAAGATAAAAGAGTTGTTACTAACAGAATCGATTTTAAATAAGTCTTATAAAAATACCTATCTTTTGCTTAATACGCGAGGTCTCATTTTAATTTTTACATTTGTAAGGCATATAATATTTCGTTATGTGAAATGTTTCGATTAGACCGGATTTATTTTAGTTTTTGAAAGAATATTTAGTTTATTTTAATAATTTTTTTTTTTGTTTATGTTTAATAGTAAGAGTCCGTTAAAATTATAGCGAATAAATTCCGGGATTAAAAATACGTCTTGTGAAAAATATATAGCTGTCCTTAATAATGCTGTTATTAATAATTAATCATATATTTATTTACTTGTTTATTTATTCATTCATTTATTCATTCTTTCATTCATTCATTCATCTGTTTATTCATTTATTTATAAATGATTTATTTACCTACTTGTTTATTTAATTGATGGATTGATTAATTATATATTTATTTATTCATTTATTTATTTAATTGATTGATTGATTGATTAGTTAATTAATTATATATTTATTTATTCATGTATTTGTTTGATTGACTGATTTATTAGTTAATTAATAATATATTTATTTATTTATTCATTTGTTTATTAACTTATTAATTTATTGATTGATTAATTTATTTATTTATTTATTTATCAATGTATTTATTTATATATTTATTTATCTACGTACTTATACGTCTGTGCATCGTCGGGGGGGGGGGGATAGTCTGATCAGCATCGTCACCGTCATCATCACCGAATGCCGTGTCCCAACTATATACCACGCGCCAAATTACATCACCGTCACTGAACGCCGCGTTCCGACTACACACTACTCGCTATGTTACGTCGTCGCCACCGATCGCCGCGTTCCAGTTATATATGCCAGGAGACGTTCCCATAGCATCATCATCATCATCATCATTAGCAGTGTCCCAGTCATATATAGTCAGGAAGCGTTAAGATAGTATCATCATCATCATCATCAATAGCGGTGGTTGAGCTATATATCGTCAGGAGGCGTTTCGATAGCATCATCAACATCATCATCGTTAGCAGTGCCCCAGTTATATATCGTCAGAAGACGTTTCAATAGTATCATCATCATCATCATCATTAGCGGTGTCCCAGTCAAATATAGTCAGGAGGCGTTCCGATAGTATCATCATCATCATCATCATTAGCAGTGTCCCAGCTATATATAGTCAGGAGGCGTTTCGATAGTACCATCATCATCATTAGCGGTGTTTCAGCCATATATCGTCGGGAGACGTTACGACAGTATCATCATCATCATTAGCGGTGTTCCAGCTATATATCGTCAGGAGGCGTTTCGATAGTATCATCAACATCATCATCATTAGCAGTGTCCCAGTTATATATCGTCAGGAGACATTTCAATAGTATCATCATCATCATCATCATTAGCAGTGTCCCAGTTATATATAGTCAGGAGGCGTTTCGATAGTATCATCATCATCATCATTAGCGGCGTTTCAGCTATATATCGTCAGGAGACGTTACGATAGTATCATCATCATCATCATCATCACTAGCGGTGGTTCAGCTATATATCATCAGGAGACGTTCCGATAGTGACACCATCATCTCCGTCAGCGATGGCAGGGTTCCAGTTACACATCAGTCGGAGAAAATTAGGCAGATCCCATCATCATCGATGGCAGCTTTCTAGCTGTACACCATTTGGAGAAAATACACCGACATCCCTGGCCAGGGGTTAGGCATATCCCTACTGTCCAGATCCACCTTTCCATCTATTAATACGAGGGGTCATGGCCTCGTGAAACCACATGGCAACCAACCATTACAAGTATTTATTTATGTATTGTATATGTATGTATATGTACGTATATTATGTTTTATTAGTATGTATCTATTCCTACGTAGTGTATGAGGGGGCTCTTCACGGGTGGCACAACACCCGTGCGGATGTCTTCCCTCGTCTGGAATGGATTGAACGTATTGATGCTTACCAGATTATAATAAGTACTACCTGGGAGGGTGGTTGCAGTCACTGTAGTGTCGTGAATGGCCAATGGGCTGCAGTTGCTCACAGGCGAGGGTTGGGGAGCCTAGGAAACTCTCCCTCCCCACTCGCATATTTTTGACTTGACAGGTGGCCCGGGACCATCTTTACAGTAGCTTCAGTATATATACCGTAGTTTAACTTAGTTTAACCTGGAGGAGTTGGAATTCGGGGGGCAAACTGGCTCCGAGCCCGGACGCCAGACACTGGCGCCGGGCGACGCCAGACGCGAGGGATGGTGCGGTACTTTGCACAGAAGAGGCCCAACATGAAAAGGCGCATCCAGGCTCAGGTCAACGTATCCGGAACTCGTGTCGGGAGAAGGGGGATGGGATCAGTCACCGATGAGCCTTTGGGTATGGAGGAGCCGAATTTAAAGCAAACACATTTTCCGCGTACACATACATTTACACATACCTTCCACAACCCCCTTTACCCATTAGAACCCAACGTACCACTAGAATGAGACATAGGGCCAGATACAGGTGACGGAACTTAGGCCGGCTAGTAAATAAACGTAACAATGTACTTGATATAAAAATAATGTAGAGTAAATATAAAAGAACGTAAGGAATAAGCACGGCGAGATAACGGCGGAAAATAAAATTATTAACCAGTGAGGGCGTCGAAGACGGAATCATCCATAGGGGCGGTTACGAAGGACTTGAGGGCTTTCAGGGGATCTATGTACTCCATATGTGCATGCGCATGTGATAACGGCACGTTACTAACCTTTCCAGTGGAAGGCGGCCGATCCCATACAGGTAGGACCATGGGGGATCGAGCGGAGAGGGCGTGGGAGCAGAGGATCGCGCACTCTGGAAGCGCAGCTACACCAGATGCAGTGGTTTCAGTCCGTAGGAATGATAGGTAAATAATATAGGGCCACGGAACATAGTATGTTTAGCAATTGCACCGTAGGGCTTAATTGACGTGCTAGGTAGTTTTGTTTGCGTTTTCCATGAACATTCACGAACTTCATACCCCAGTATATAATTTAAGTTTTGCTTGTGTTAGGGTTACCACAAAACCAATTCATCCCCTATAGTTACACAACGTGAACTGGGGAGGTCTTGAATAAAGCGGGGGTGTTTGGAAATACTACGTTAAAAACCGTAGAGCCTTCATCCGACATAGATAGATAGCTTGTTTGCCTCTAACAAGGCGTAAACTCAGTTAGGAGTAGGATCGAGCTGAAAGGCGAAGAAGAGGATCCATCACATGCTTGTCCCCGTAACTTCGTGTAACGTCCGTTATTTTCTTTTAATTCACCGCTTAAAAATAAAATTAAACGGGCTTGAACCTCGGGCAAGCAAACCCGAAAGCGGCAACGATAGCGATGTTACCACCGCCGAGCCTGCACGGCCCATCAAAAATACAGTACGTATTGGACTTAGAAAACATTTTAATCACTTCCAGCATAATCTCCAGGGTTTAAAATTACTATTAACTGCCGGCAGGGGAAATACTAAAAAAATATTCAAACATTTTGATAAATATCGTTATTACTATTACATGGGTGTCGGCTATAAATAAGTAAATACTTATTCTTTAGGAACCGGGTTGATGGCTTATTAACTAACTAACTTACCATCACGCCGTTTCACCGTGGGGGTAGGCACAGAGGATAGAGCGCCATACTCTTCTGTCCTGACAACTCTCGCCTCATCCACATTCATACAGCTGTATTTATATAAGTCTATATACGCACTGCACGCGCCTACCATATACATATTATACAGTAGGTAACAGCGAAGTGAAAATTGGACAAAACATTGTGCTGAAGCTTCTGTGTAAGGTAAATATTCCAATTTTAAAACGCATTCTATCAAAGTAAAAAGGGCCGATAATTGGGAGGGGATGGATTGTATGAGTGTTTGATATATGGATGTTGAGCTCTTTCAAAGGGACTGCATAGATCATGGAAGTACCAGCCACCCCAAAGGCCAGATTTACACTAGTCCTGGTGTAGTTTGCAAACCTGATCTAACCTAACCTGTGTGAGGATGGGTTGGTAGTAGTGACAAACATAACCCAAAGTTGCATGTTATAATATATATTAGAGAATATATTAGAGAAAGATTATTTTATCGTAAATATATTATATATTTGATTTTTTCTATGGAAATGGAATTCGTCACCAAATTCTAAATAATTCGGTCCAAGTTTCTTAATAAAATCCAAAAAAATTTAAATATGTAGAATTCGGTAGTAAAAAATTGAAGTTTGTTATTGGAATGTTTTTTAATAGGAATAAAAAAATTATTTTGCTTAAAATTACTTATTTTAATTTTTAACTTTTATGGTAATCGGAAAAGTTTTGACGGTGCCGCAAAAATTTTAATATTTTTCCCTTTTTGATCATTTTTGTTGAAAGACAATTATTTAAACATACAGAAAAACATACATTTGACTGATGGTATGTATTGACCGCAATGTATGCGTCACTTTTGGATTCTGACATCAAATTCATATTAAAATGGAGTGAGTTGATACGTATTGAGATAAATTTTTGTTATATCAATATATATATATATATATATATATATATATGGGTTCTTGGAGTAACTTAATCGGCAAAAGTAAGTTTTTGATTGTGAAAATTGAACCCACGCATTTCTTATTTCTCTCCGGCAAAGTTAATCGGTGAAGGCGGATAGAAAGCTAATTCTCTTGAATGGTTTCCAGAGGAGAGGGGTCGATATACTACAATTCGCATGAAGATCTGCATAATATGTTCAAAATTGTTATAATTTTTTTTTATTTAATTCGGTCATCCAACAGGGGGACACAATTGCCTGATAAGATGAAATACAAAAAAAAATAGTTAAAAGTCTCCCTCAAGTAAAGGATAACACAAATAGGACATAATCATAAATAAGTCAATTTAACAATTGAGCCCTTGCCCGGAATAACATTGTATCCAACAATACTCACATTCCGAGAAAAATTGAAAAAACGAAACCAGTTACAATTTATTACATTTTATATTTTAAATATAACAAATATATAATTCTTAACTAATCTCAATATAAAATAGGGGGAAAAGTCAATTTAATTTGAATCTATTGTAAAAAAACATGCTGAATCAGTGGAAAAACGTTGTATATGAAATTTTCACAAACAACGTTATTCCGCAAAATGGATTTTTTTATTCTGCTTTACTTGATAATGCCTTTTAAAAGCAGCGTGTGCTCAAGTAACATGAATTCACAAATGTCATCGAGGTCCTTGAGCTTAATAGTCTTATTGGCAGTAGATTGGAATACATTGAAATTAGTTCCAGGCTCCCTAACTGCATGATTTTCTTCCAAACGGTAGCCAATCTTGCCCTCCTTCCACAAATAGTTGGTAGAAAGCTATAGGAGGTCCATGATTCTAATTCTTTGTGGAAGGTTTGAGCTCTGATTGTGATGAGATCATTAGTAGGTAAAGAGCTTTTACGCAACGATAAGTCTCTCGTACATACTATTACATATCTCCGTCTGTTTGCTGAATACGGCGTCAGACATTCAATTTCTTAATACACAAGACGAGATGATTACTTTTACCATTGTAATTCAGTAACCTGAATACTGAGTAAATATTAATCTTGATATTAAAATGGAGAAAATATCCCGGATTTAAACATTTTTGGCACAAACTCGACCCTGCGAAAAAGAATAAGGAATTAAATAAACTTTTTGTATCGGTGTTATATTAAGTTACGAAATAAAGAGCACTATAAATCCAGCATTATTATCAAAAAGCATTTCAAATATCAATATGGATAAATCAATTGAGTAAAATCGGTTAACGTTCGACAAAATAATATTGTCACATATGAAATCACAATATCAATCAGAACTGCCAAATCGTATACAACGTTATTCCACAAACATGTTCTGGCGGGTCAATTGCAGGTTTGATAATATTTTTTCTGGATAAAAACTCCTTTCCTGCATCCTTCAACTTATTGGCTTTGATATCTTTCCAATTTAAAACATTAGATGTTCGTTTTCTCCCTTTATTCATGTGAATTAAACCACGCTCCACGATATTGACGCT
The DNA here is from genome assembly GCA_016648135.1 of Agrypnia vestita. Classification (NCBI taxonomy): domain Eukaryota; kingdom Metazoa; phylum Arthropoda; class Insecta; order Trichoptera; family Phryganeidae; genus Agrypnia; species Agrypnia vestita. The sequence continues at coordinate 61,003 of JADDOH010003117.1, read as the reverse complement.
CGGCGACGCCATTTTGAAAAACACTATACAACGTTATTCCACAAACCAATAACTTTAAAATGCAGCCAGAAGCCTAAATATTTTTTTCTTGACATATTATTTACCTTAATCGATGCATAATAACATACCTAACATAACTCCATCAATAACTCAAAATTGACATTTGTGTTGGATACAACGTTATTCCGGGCAAGGGCTCAATTATTACAGATAAAATATCATTTAACCGATTGTTCCAAATTTAGCTTTTACATAGACACAAAGGGGCTCGTGATGTATATAATATACATGATCAGGGAGGGGGACGAGTTTTTAGTATCTGCCTCACCATATGACGATACTCTTCATGTTTAGTGTTAAAAATATCTGAGCATATGCGTGGAATGGGAGAGGATTTCGTATTGTTGGCTTGATAAATTGGAAGGGAAAAGAGGTACTTCTGTCTGGTAGGTCGGAATGGGACGTAGAAAGTTATATATATAATAAAAAATAAATAAATAAATTATATTAGAAATGATCCATAGATAACCACAAAAATACACGCACGTCTCAGTTAAACTAACTAAACTAAATTAACCGTCTACTCACGTTAGATACTTAGTTAAGTAGTCAATTCCAAAGTGGCAAATATCTTGGTACCAGAAAAAAATGGTTTTCAGAAAACTTTCAAATTAACTTTTTTGATCAAATGTAATCCTTGAATATACCATCTAGGTCTGAAGGCATTACGCGATTACACCCAGATTTTGATATCGCTTCGCTAATACCTAGATTACATAAGACGCACGCTGAAATTGTCGATATTTTCAAGATAGTGTAAATTTCTAGGAAATCTGCTTAGCATTTTCTTCAAAGCGTGTTTGTTTCTTTAACAAAGAATATGTTATTCAGCGATGACCCAAAAAATGGCAATAAAATTAAGCTAGAAATTTCGCAAACATATACGCTCATATTTTACCTAATATTTGAATGAAAAAAATACACTTGTATCGTTTTTAGTTCAGTGCTTCGTTATAAAAAATAAATATGCTTATTTTTATGAGTTAATAAACAAGTTGCTAAGAAAATAGTTTTCAAAGCGCATATCCATCCAAATGACAGTATTAGAAGACCAATTAATTGTATTTCAGAAATATGAGTTACTCCTTATGAACGTTACAAAATATTTATATTTGGTTTTAACATAAAATGTCTCAAATGAAGAGGACAATTTTTAAAAAATAACCAAAAATTAATTATTTTTGCATTCTCCTTTATTATATACAATTTCTTACCAATGTTCTACAAGAGTTTGTTCTGCAATAAAAACCATCCAATCTTAATTCGAAGAATTCAGAAGGTGGTGTTTAAAGTGCTCACTATTAGTTATTTGACATTCCATTTTGAAGACTAGTAAATGTAATGTTAAAGCAACAAGATATCTTGTAAAGCAGAAATTATTCTTTCGGACAAATTACCTTTGCCAATTTATTTTACTTTTGGCGTACACTATTTATATTAATACTTAATAAGTATTAGATGTTAACAATTTTACCAAACATTAATAAGAGATTAACACATTTGTATAGTCTATTTTCGCGTGTCATTCGCACTCATTTCGTAGCGCAGTGGCTAGCATTCCCGTTATGTGGGACTGGGGTTCAGTTCTCAACCGAGGAAATGTTATTTTATTAATAATAATTCAACTGAAGACTGTAAGTTCAACATTGTTTTGAGACGAGGCATTTTTATGTACCTATTATTTGAAACTTATTTTTTTTACGAAAAAGACCTTGGGCCGCACAGAATGTGCCCCCAAGATGGGTGGGTCGCCTGTCTTTGCTTACTGGCCACCACGCTGTACGAGTACGGAGAGATGGGCTCGATCCATCACTCGTACACCGGATATGGATGTGTGAAGCGGGTTGGTAAATGAGAAGACTTGTTAGCCATCCAGGTTCCCTTTTATTGTCATCCAATACGTCCCCTTTTAGGTAACACGGGAACTCATCGGGTTCGGGAAGGGGTAAGTTTAGTGACTCCAGCCGAGCTTTACTACCGTGCCGAAGTCACCAATTTTATTATATTTTACATTATATCATATATACTTTTTAAATTACAATATATACGTATTTTAAATTTCAATATACTATAAAAATTTCAAATTCATCCAAGTAACAGAGAAAGGTCCTAACTCTCGTTCGAGATTCCGCAACATGTTGATAGGTATTTTTTGCCTTTGAACTCCCGAACGGCGATAGTCGCATGGGTGAATTTGAGTCCAATAAAAGTAGGGCCCTTTTCAGGGCCGCAACTTGTTCTATGCGGACTGCGCCACGTATTCTGTGCGAAACAGACCTCTTTCCATTTAAGAAAAACAATCATATTAGTACATGTAAGCCATGCGAAGCAGATTTTTTCGTTGTGTTGCTGTTAATACCCGTAAATCTCATAGATTGAAAATCGCTTCTATCGTTTAATTTGTTTTAGATTTTAATTTTTTTAATTATTTATTTTTTTCGGTTTTATTATTTTTGTTACTCTAAATTCATAGTAATTAAAGGTCTTTTCAATATGTAATTAATATGTGTAAATAATCCACAAATTTAACAAAAAAAAGTGTAATTTATCTTATATTTTTATTGTTTAATTAAAATTAAGTACCTTTATTTGTAAACAAGGATTTTTTTGAAATAAATAAAAAAATAAAAATAAATCGTGCGAACGAGGGACATTGTTTTGTTGTGTTGTTGCTTATATCCGTAAACACCAACACAGCGAAACAATATGAGTCGTACACACGGCTTGCAAATACTAATTCGAATGTCTTTGTTAAATAGAAAGAGATCTACCGCATGAATATTCTTACTATTTTCGAAATAAGTTATACGCTTGTTCTAAGAAAACAAGACTAACTTTCTGATATCCTGGAATTAGGCTCGAACCATCAACCATCAGATCACTTGGCGAGCGCCATGACGATTACTCCAGCAAGCTACTTTTTTTAATAATTCATATTTTTATAATATTTCTCTTATAATAAATTATACATTAAAAGTATTTATTCTTGCAAAACTAAATTCCGTAGTAAACAAGATACAATATTTTCAATTTTATTCCAAACCAAGTCTCTTAAGTAAAAATGTCATTTTGTAATAAAGCGCCACTAATTGACTAAGACTTTAAACTTTATAACGATATTTAGTTTAACCTTTTCAAAATAATTCAAAAATTACAAGTTCGTAGTAAGTATTTTAAACAAGGAGAATATATTCTTCCCAGACCAGGTGCCAAATTATGGACATAGAATTTATGTTAGTTCGTGGCTACTTATTTTGCTTGTCTGTGGTTCTCATCCATTTTTATAGTTTCAATTCATACTCTTTTATTTATGTTCTGCCCTCACATTATTCTTAACAAATTCATTTTCCCCGCCATCTCCATGCTGCACATTATTTATTCATCCTTCGAAAATTCTCCTCTCTCTTTTATTATTTAGATATTTTCTGTAAAGTGAAGCGGAGAAATATGAAAACTGCAATTTTGAGATGAACTTTTGAAGTTTCATTTTTAATTTCTCATCGCGTCTACTTCGGCGGTCTAACCTCAAAGTTTAATGAACAGTTGCAGTAACTGCGATGTTATCTTGCGCAATAAAAGTGCACACAAGCCACTTTATACCGCTGCACTGAGTTTTATTATGATTGCACTTAGAATAGAATGCACTCAACCTTATTAAACCCAAAGCTTCCTTGATGATTCTAGTATAACACTGCAATCTTTTAAGTGCCTAAATCTTCTTAATTTTATCTTGCTGCCGTCATTTTACTTGTTTGTTTCTAACTGCGGACTAAGAACTCAAGTTACATAAAATTTTCATGGTTTTCAATACTTCAATGCTCACTGGGAAAGCATCCGCGGAATTCACGAGAAAAGTATGCAAATTAATATATTGCAATGCAACAATTATTCAGGAGCAAGGAAATCAAATATATTTAGTTCAATGTTTTCAATGAAATGCCATAGGGCAGGGTTCGGTAGTTTGTCGAGTGAGAAGAGATACAATGTTCTTAGATTTTCACGGCCGTTCAGAATCTTCTGTGTATAGTTTTCTGGGATATTCTGCCGTGCGTATGTGACCTCTCTGACCAACGTTTCGGATCCCATTGCAGGGTCCATCATCAGCATCAGCCCTTATGATGGACCCTGCAATGGGATCCGAAACGTTGGCCTGAGAGGTCACATATACACGGCAGAATATCCCAGAAAACTTTACACAGAACAGCATAACAAGTATACCAAAGAGACGCATATATGTAATATACATATTTATATGGTCATGGATTTTTAGAGGAAAAAAGGTTCGATATGTTTTATTTTAAATAATTATGAGAACGGCGCGGCGTCCATGCATCGCTTTTGGTAACTTTAGTATATCTGGCAAACAGCTTCTTATTTTTAATTGAATACATGATGCTTAATTTTCATCCGTTATTCTGCTATATGTATATGTGGTATAATCACTTCCTGAGTATGATAAGTCTTCTTTGAAATAAGGAAGAAATTGAATACCCGATCTTGTTCAGTAATTATCACTTTATTTATAAACAATCCTCTGCGTGCGACCGTCAGTGCCCGAATGGCGTCGCCCGTTTCCCCCGCTTCCTACCGCATGCATTCATCTCTTTCACACTATCACTACGCACTCCTCATACACCACAGTATATTTTTTATTAGGTTTGTAGTTGAGAATTTTATGTAGAATAGAATATATGTAGAGCCAAAGATTGTAAGAGTACTAAAAGCTAGTTTTTTTAACTCATCATATTATGTTTCATGCAAAATATTCCATGTATCGAATAGGTATTATTGTTTCTATTTTAGGCAGTTGTTTTATAGTTGTCTACTTTTGTTGAATGAAATTGAATTTTTTCCAGTCCATTTGTCAAATATGTCAAATACGGAACCCGACTTCTAATTTTGATTCTAAAGTTCTGAGTTTATGACTGAAGAGCCGCAAACATCCATGCTAAGAGCTGCATGGCTCGCGAGCCGCTTATTCCGTCCCCTGCCATTGGGCCATGGGCTAGACAAATGAAATTTAAAAATGGATATATGTTTTTCTTATATCACAGCACATTTTATATAATATTTAATTAATTATTGTATATATTGTAACGATATGCTAAAAAGAATTTACACACTGTCCAAATCTCTGGTAATATGTCACTTGGAACAACACTATAGAAGGATCAAGAACAGTCTGCAGAAATCTAAAGTATTTTGGGAGCGTCTACAAAAACCTGGATCAGCCTAGAAGCAACGGGAACCTTCTTCTAAACACTTAAATTACTTACTTACTTACTTACTTACTTACTTACTTACCATCACGCCGTTTCCCCGTGGGGGTAGGCAGAGAGGATAGAGCGCCATACTCTTCAGTTCTGACATACAACTTTCGCTTCGTCTACATTCATACATCTTCGCATGCAAGCTCGACGGTTGTTCAGGCTTCTAACAGGACCATCTTCCAGTATCTGGTTAATCTGGTCATGCCACGTCTTCCGTGGTCGCCCTCTCTTTCTGGCGCCGTCAACACTTGCATCATATATCTTTCTTACCATTCTTTCCTCATTCATTCGCTCAACATGCCCAAACCACCTGAGCAACCCTATTTTTATTCTCTGTATTATGCTACGATCAGCTTTACATTCATTCCTAATATCTTCATTCTTTACTCTATCATACATGGATTTACCACACATACGTCTAAGGGACCTCATCTCCACTGCATTCAATCTACTTTCTTTCCTCTTCTGCCAGCTCCAGGCTTCACTTCCATACATTAGTGTCGGTACCAGAACTCCATTATGTACCGCCAGTTTTGCCTCCGTAGACATATTTCTATTAGAAATTATTGCATTCAAAGGACCGTTGACCCTATTCCCGGCAGTCACTCTCCTCTCATAATCCAGAGTTTGGGTTTAAATATCACGGATCTAGGTCACCGCAGGGTATCGTGTTTTGATAGATAGTTCAGTGCAAAATACGCGCGAGACGAAGGCCAGGTGTGCCCAGTCGTTAATTTGCGAAATGAAATAATCAGGCGAGTACTTACCTAATTGGCGAAATAAATAAATGCGATAAATCCTACCTGCGAGAATTGAATGTCCTACAAGTGATTAATAAAATGTTACCCAGCGATAATAGTATTCATGTATAAGTGATGTATAACGAAATAGTGTGATTTTAAGAAAAGCGTTAAGTTAAATTTGTTTAGTGACTTTGTACATTTAATAATTAATTAATCGTTAATAAATAAATTGCTCATAAATTTCCAGTATTTTCATTTGCCTCACGCAGCCAAGCCACGTGACAATACCATAAGCTAACTAATCTTGAAGACAGAAAAACAATAGGTGATATGAAATATCTGCAAAAATCACTTTCACTCGCCTGAAATTTTTAATTCCATACAACTTAAGTCCCGCAGAGATGTACAAGAGTTTTTGAGTACTCCTTTATAATATTTTAAATATTAATAAGCCACCGGCTTTGTTTTGAGGGGTAAAATCAAATGCATCAATATCACACTGAAGTGTTTCTAAGATAAATACAAAAAGCTTATCAGAAAACTTCTCTGGAATCTATGAAACCCACGTCTTATTAGAAATAAGTTTTTAAAAACAATTGCCGCTTGAGTTTTTCTTTTATAAATAAATATTTTACTTATAAATATGGATATTGTTGTGTTTGCTACTATATTTGGTAGCAAACTATTGTGGACATTGATTTTATTTTATTTTTTAATAAACAGACCGTCAAAAGGTCATTATTGACCCTAATAGATGGTCATAGAGTGACATTTGAGTACAATTAATTAAGAGTGCAAAAGACATTGTTGCGGTTGCTATTAACATAATTGGATAATACTAAATAGATTTTTTACTCTTCGCGGAGGATATATCAAGGCTGGCTCCCATAAAAGAGGACCTACAAGAGTAGATAAACTCCTTTAATGAAGAATGCAATCAAGTAAGGATAAAGATTAGTACTGCCAAAACAGAGATTATGACCGTAGGAAGAGACCAAGACTAGTTCTAGATCAGCAAACGGGGGCCTAGGTGAAGCAAGTCGAAAAATTTAAATACCTCTGGGTGGAAATTCTTAGCGACGGGAGGCAGGAAAGTGAAACAGAAGAATTGGAGCTGCAGCCAGGGTTCCACGCTCTCTATATAGTGCGGTGATAAGAAAATCCGAGCTTGGTGTCAAGACAAAACCGACTGTTTTCTAATCTGTGTATGGAAACAGAATGAGTCTAGACTTGTTGACTCATGCAGAGGCAGCGCAAGGCAGGGGAACACGGAAACACATTTTCGAGTCTTTGGGCCTCCGATCCTACTAGGACAGGCGATGAAGATGATGATGATGATGTCTTTGGTATGACTTTAATTTTTATTTTTACGCTTCAACAGGCCAGGAGGCCCAATCGCAGAAGCGAAATACATCACAAAACACTCAGGCTTGAGTAAATCACAGATTAAAATTGTGACCTCATCGGGAATCGAACCCGGAATCCTCGGTGTGGGAAGCCAGTGTCATACCCACTGCGCTACGAGGGCATCATTTCAGTATAAAATCTGCATCAATTCTCACTTTAGTGTAAGTGGGTATCGCTGCCTTTGCTTTTTTTTGAGTATAATGCTATCTTTTAATAGTGATTTGTAAACACTATTTTAGAAGGAATAAAGCTATGAAAGCTAGCTAAAAAAAATTCTTGATAATCTGTTTTTTTTTCTATAGTGGAGTTTTGGTTAAAAATTATTTGCAAGAAATGACATCTGTCGGTGACAATTTTTTTTTTGAAATATGATTTATTTTCATCAAATATTTTAACGCAGTTCCAAAGAGCAAACACTCTTATCCTAAAAATGTGACATCATTATAAGAAGGAATTCTGAATAACGGTATGATCCCGTATTTCGTTGTTTCGTTCGCGAGCTACGATCTTTTTCTAGGTTGTTGTTATTTGGCAAAAAACTCCCAACACGGAGTTCACAAAAAAGCACAACAAAAAATGCGAGAATCCCGTAAAGGAAAGAGCGGAGCAACGAGTTTGTTCCTTCGTCGTAACGTGTACGCTCGCGGGAAATAAAAAGATCTCGAATCTTCTAATAGGAATGAAAAAGAAGCAGGCGACACTGTAAACAGTGGGTATAAAGTGAGTAGAGAAAATATTTGAGCATCGTAGAGTAGTGAATTCTATAATACAATTGTAGAACCCATGGAAATAAGTTGTTAACTAACATTCAAGTCATTTTGAGATATTTAGACATTTTAACTGTTCGAAGAATATTTTTTCTTCTTCTGTATGAAGGTTTCAACTTTGTGGTGACATTATTATTAAAATAAAACACAAATTACTTTGTTTTCACCACTTTATTTTAATTTAGACATTTGCATTTCGCCTTTGAATAATATGTTCTATCGCTAATTCAAGATTAATTTTTATTGATTTATGTTAATAAAATATCAAAAAAGTATTTACAAATTAAAAAACACACATTTATGCACAATAAAATATAAATATACTAATTTTCCCTGAAAAATGTAGTTAACAATCATTTTTTCGCCTCTGGAACTCATTTTTAATAGAATAACACTTTTTTAAAATTGGTAAAACACGAACATCAAACAACCCTTCAAATGCTATCCGTTTTTACCATCCATTACCAAAAATTACAAAATACCTGGCATGTTAATTAATAATAAAAAACATGGTATATACTCTTTAAAATTATTGAAAAATAATACACAAGTACATATTATAAAAGTCTTCAAATAAAAACAAATATATAACAGTACTGACAAAGTAAAATGTATATTAACCATAAATATTTCAATCAAATTAAAAGGCGTGTTAATTTAAGAAAGATGGCATGAACATGTTATTATTGAAGATAACATGTTCATCCCTATGATTTGAACATGTTCTAATTATTTAAACGTCTGTAAATGACGAGAACATTATAGTAAACTCAAAAATAATCTTGGAGATTCAAAAAATCGGAAAAAGTTTACAATATCGGAGAAACACGGATAATTTTTTTCCCTGGCGTAATAAAGGACCCTGATTACCTAAATAGAGTAAAATTTAAGTGCTATCAAGTTAAAAAGCAGTTATTTTAAGTAAACGATATATTTTTGATACTTGAAGCCATAGAAAATATATGATTGATGTTTGAATAACCATAGTTTAGAGAAAATTAATGTACGCGAAGCATAGACAGTAAACTATGTATTTTTACAAATGAATTGTTTTGTAAGTCATTTATTATATTAATAAATGCTTTTAAACTTTCTAGTACCTATTGACTACTTTTATTTAATCGGGGTCCTTTATTACGCCAGGGAAAAAATTAACAAAGTCCATGTTTCTTTGATATTGTAAACTTACGCCAAAAAAACAAGTTTTATGTATAAGCGGGACTGACAAGTATGCGTGTGGAATTTTGTTTTGACATTTCTATCGGTGCGAAATAAGCCATGGATGAAGGCCGGTGTGGTCAGTCGTAGAATTTTAGGGCGACAGATATTAAGCGAAATAATCGAGCGACTTCTTACAGATAGTGAGTAATAAAATAAATGCGATTCCTACTTGCGAGAATTGTATGGAGTTAAATAAAGTGTTTCCGGCGATAAAAAAGAGTTTAAATAATATTATATATGATAATATTGATTATTAATTTCAAAATAGTCTGATTTCAAAAATTGTGTATTAATTATATTCGTGTCAAGTGACTTTGTCCATTTGATAAAACAATTAATCACTTATTAATAAATCGTTAATTCATTTTCAGTATTTTCATTTGTCTCTCGCAGCCACGACCAGTGACATTAGATTAGTGATGAGTCCGCACTGAACCAAGTACCACAATGAAGTACTTCATTATACTGAACCGCACACTCACGCGTTTTTAATCTAACTGCACGCTTCAAACACACTGCACACTGCAAGCATCACACTTCAAACTTCACATGTTTTTAATCGAATTTCAGACACCGACCGCCGTGTGGTATGATTTTTAGTAAAATGGAATGAATGAACACCTCGGTTCGCTTTCAATAATTTTTTTAAATTTTTAAACAAAACGACGTATTGAAATCTCACTACCCCGTTACGCCGGCCGCACACTGGATGCGTTTTCGTACGAAATTGAGTAGTACATATACGTACGAATACGCAAGTACATTCCTGACCTTCGAAGTAGTATTGAACATCGCACACTATACACGATTTACTAGTGCGTGTACGCACGTATAAATGCGACGTCCGACACGATCCGGATTTGTTCGGAAATTTTTGCGATTTCGTACGATGGATATTGAAATATTTGTCAATTTGATACATAACCACAAATGTTTGTGGAACCAAAGTGATTAAACTGCGTGACATGTACGTTTTTTCCCGGGCACTTATCATTAAAGGTGATAAGTGCCCGGGAAAAAACGTACATTACTACAGGGCTTCACCACAAATATCTAATTACTCTAAATGGGAAGGGGTAACTTAAAATTGTATAAATAAGTCGTTTGTACGTGGTATATCCACTGTTTGATAATGGCCTTACAAGCCGAAACAGCTGTAACACATAAAAATACCTAACCCGTAGAACTTAATAATAATATTTATTAAAATTTAATTTATTTTAAATTTCACTAAAAATAAATATGGAGTTCTACAAATTAAACACAAAAACCATAAATAAATAAACTGCGTGACCATCAGCGCAGATCATGGCGGAAAATCTCTAAAGAACTAAAAATACCTGTAAGTGAAATAATTTGGTTTAATGAAGGTGAGGTATAATTATGTAGGTACTTCGAACAAATAAACTTTTAAATATTTCTCCGATGTTATTAGCTCTCGTTGCACTTCGATTCTCCCTGGCATTTGTGAATCTATTAGATAGATAGTCATGAAATTTTTCGTTATTTAAGTCTGCCATAATATAGTTTTCCAGCAGATACAGATAATTCATTTGACACAAACGTTATTGCAGAAATGCGCAAAGTAACTGATCGTGACCAACGCAAGACGCAATCAATGTGCGCGCTCAATACGTACGAAAATAATCGTACGAATACGTACGTAACAATTCGTATCCAAAGTGCGGCCGGCCTTAGCAATAATTCATATCCACAAGCATAATTTTATAGTAGTAGTTTTAAAGTACTATACGAACAACGAACAACTGTCTTTTTGTAGTTTATTGAAGTAGACAAAGTGCGTAATATTCCGGTATGTACTACAAATGAGGCGTTCATTTTGAAGCCTTCAAATTGGTGAACGGGTGCACGTTGAAGCCTTTCATTCCAAAATGTAGTTTTGCACACCGCTTTGTAGATGTCTTACAAAGACGAAGCTATTTATATGGGAAAATAGGTTTTAAAATCTTATGGTATTTATATGGCTTAGGCCCTTTTATGTGGCTGGTTTAAATGATCACTTTACACAATGTAACATTTACCAATTTCACTCATGATTGACGCCATCTATGGATGAAATTTTTATCCCCATGAGCCAGTACATAGATTTCACCGCTGTTAATGTGACATCTATTTTTTGAGTACACTACGAAACGATGTTCTTTTTTACGTGTATATGACATTCATCTGAATTATTACGACTGTATGTCTAAGACACATTTATACTACAGATATAGTGTTAATTGTTAAATAATTAAACTATTTTCACGATAGACATATTTTTATAATAATGTAAAAATGTTTTGTGACCAAGCACGCCTTATTTACTAAGATATTAGGATAAGATATTAAGATTTTTTAAGAAACTACATGTTTTTATATTTATGATCATTTGTATTTTGTTAAAAAATTTCTAAGATTTAAAAGGTTGTTCTGAATCTTCTAGCTTGAGATCTGCCCTGATGATGAACAATGCAATAGAATCTGAAACGTCAGCCAGAAAGGTCGTAGAAACTCGGCAAATACCCCAGAAAATTAAACAAATGATTTTTATTTTGTATATTATTTTCACGTTTTTGACATTAAATACTTTTAAAAATGATTTGAATAATATATAAGTTGGAAAAAATCTGGATTATTTACGAACTTGTTGTAATGTGAAAAATATTTTTTTGAAAATATTCTATTACATATCCAGGAAATGACACTGGCGAAACTGATAATATCCGGTGAATGCGTCATCAAATAGAAATCTCTGTCCATGACATGTTCGCAAATTACTTGGGCGTGCTTCGTTTCAGTATTTTTTTATGTTTATTTTTTATTAATCTTAGATACACTGTAACAGTTTTATTACAAATATAATAAAAAATAATAAAAAACTGACAAATTCCCTGATAGTAAATGCATGCTAGTGTAAGAGGATATCAATCACTATACACACTTAATATATCAATCACTATATACACTATAATACAGAAGAACTTTACATAACAAATTTAACACTTAAAGACAACCACATTATTTTTTTAACAACTTATGATTTATGAACTAACTCCTCTTCAACACAAGTCTTTTCAGTTATTTATTGAAAAGTCTTTTATAATTTATTTCCTTTATGTCACTAGAAAGTCCAATATAGAATTCAACAACTTTATATACGATGCTTTGCCGATTTTTTAGTATTATTCTTTTCCCAATCATTTAGTTTTTCTTAACCTTTCCTCTCCGGTAGTGTACAATATCAACTTGGTTAAAAGTTGATATTGTCCTAATTATGTGAATACTTCTGTAAATATATTAAATAAAGATTTCATATTTTAGGTATTCCTCCGAAATATAATATGTATGTACTGAATTTTTTTTTCAGAGAAACTGACTTTACTTTGACAGTGGGTTTAGGTGTGTATATTATAGGGGAAAACGTGTCTGTAATGTAGTACGTGTTGCACAGAGCGCAGAGCATAGTGCACTTTCGCTCTTCTTAGAATAGTTTTACTCGTCTTTATGCTGTTGTTCGTGATAACAATGATTTTTTTCATTTTAGCATTTTTACTTAATAATTGATACACATATTCAATCTATATGTTTCAATTTCCATTTTTTTTTCTTCAAAGCTTCAACAGGCCAAGAGGCCCAATTACAGAAGAGAAACATGTTAACAAAAAACACTGAAGCTTGAGTAAATCACATGAATTAAATTGTGACCCCACCGGGAATCGAACCCGAAACCCTTGGTGTAAGAAGCCACTGTTATGCCCGATGGGCTACATGACCTGCCTTTCAGACTTCACAGAGTTTACAGCATCGGAACGCACATTTCAATTTCAACATTGTACGGAAAAGGTTAAAAATGTACCAAAATACCGTTTTAATTTTTACGTGATGCAAAATTATAAAATAATTATCAGTCTGCTAATTTATAAAGATTAAGTATAATTTTTTTTTAAAACTTATAATTATAAATGTGATGACGCGAAGTTTCAAAAGTTGTGACCACGGGCGAGCTGACCCGCGCTCACCCCATTTAGTCCGCGTGGCCAAATTGCCCAGAATCGTGCTCTACTTTTAGTCCTGATGCGAGAAGCGGAAACTCCGCCGTCGGTTCTGCAGAACCAGCACAAACCTCCCCCCAACTGCCCCCTGCGCAAGGGATGAATTTATAAATAAAACTCCATCCGCACAACTTTCACTTCAATTATATTTCGAGTGTCTAGGTTAACGTATGCCTTTGTCTATCGCTATTGCATTTGCCATTGTAATTTTTTAATAATATAATTTTTAATATATAATTTTTTTCCTCACTGAATGCACATCGGTAGAATTTAATGGAATAATAATTGATGCAAAATCAATTCGCACTGCTTTTGTGGATTGAAATGAAAACCTTTTATATTTTTACTCCCTTTATATTAACTCGTGGCGACTGCTTGCTTGCCGTCGACAAAAACTTTGGATGGATTTTGATCCTTTTTCCGTGATCCAATCGTGCTGAAACTTGGCAAGTAGACTCGTGGCGACGATCAAGAAGATCTATCAAATTTTCGTTAAAAAAAATTAATAATTATAGTATAATTTCGGAGTTTTAGAAATTTTATTGGTTTTTTCAAATTGGAATCATTAGAAAAGTTTGATTACGGCGGCCCGATAACGTCGCGGAATATTTTCTAAATTTGAATTACTCCGTCGGTATGCATAATAGGTACTTCACTACGAATGTCGAAAATCTAAATTGACTGACAAATGTTTTTAAAATTTAATCTTCAAAGCATGAAGTGTCTTATCAAAGCTCAAAAATCTGACATTTTAGAAATATATTAAAGTACTGTAAGTTTAGTGTTATGTTATATGTTTTAATTCGTCTTTAATTGTTGTTATGTTTTACAAAGAAAGGGAGTATAATGGTAGTATAATGGTTTATATTTGTTACTTTTTCTTGCTCTTGATTTTAACTGTTTGTATTTTAATTCAAAATAAATATTAGATGTCGATCTTTTATTTTATTTTATTTTCATTTATTGGTTTTCTTACAGCCATATAATTAATCAATCTTGAAAAAAAACAATAATTGATGTGCAGAGTTTTGGGCCAATTACAAGAAAACACATATATCAATCGATAAAAAATAAGAAAAAACATGTCCAATAGTGAGTTTGTGTGAGTGTGTGTATTTGTGTGTTTATTTATTTATTTTGTTTTGATAAAAATTAACAGCAAAACAATCTTAAAAATTTTCCACTGAATTTAAAAATTTAGCATAGCGAGTGGAGAGGGTGGAGGGGATCAAAGGTGATAAAATGATAAAAAGCTACCTACTTCAGAACAGGTATTTCTATATATTTAAAGAGGTAAATAGTAGCTGAGAGGCATCTTACATATTATTCTATATTTATATGTCTTTTGTCTAATAAACGCCGATTTATCGGTTATGAAAGGAAATATGTACATAAACATGATATGAGAGGATGAGATGCAATGAGATTGCCATGAAGAAATGGAAATCTCAAGTGATATACAGGGCAACAAAGATGTTCAACGCAACGCCAGAGAATATAAAAGGTACATAAAAAGAAAAATATATTATTGATAGACTTTGCGTTAACGTTGTATAGATTATGTATTATAATAATAATCTTAAAGGAAACACATTATTTTTGTGAAGTTGCAATTTCAGTACAAAGTTCTATGAATTATTAAACAATTTTTATTAATCAATTAGAAAAGACATACAGAAAAAATCATATTAACGAAAAAATATTTTAACTGTCACCGGGACTCGAACCACGGACCTCCAATTCTATCCGGGAATGGCGCGTTATCCAATTTCGCCATGACAGTCTGGTAAGTTAACGAAAATTTTGACGTTAACTTACCAGACTGTCATGGCGAAATTGGATAACGCGTCATTCCCGGATAGAATTGGAGGTCCATGGTTCGAGTCCCGGTGACCGTTAAAATATTTTTTCGTTTATTTGATTTTTTCTGTATGTCTTTTCTAATTGATTAATAGAAGTTGATTAATAATAATAATCATTTAATTGAGTAAAAACTCCAAAAACTCTGCTTCACTGGTTTGTATCGCTTTGATTGCTATAGAACATGTCAATAGGTACTTTCTTGCCTTACTGTTACTGCAACTCACACTGTCGCTAAGGTTTTGCTCTTGATTTTTATGACAGGTCAAAATAAACAACTTACCCCGCCACGCGCGTAGTTGCTCGCTTTTATACATGAAATGTTGGAAATGTCTTCGAGACTGTTCGACTAGCTCAGCCATACTCAACCTGCGGCCCGCCAAGCTTTTATGTGCGGCCCGAAGCACATTTAATATCAAGAACGTGATTAAAACATCTGGCATTGTAAGTTTTGAATATTTTGAAATATGCGCGAACAAAAAGACAAACTACTGTAATTTTAAAACCGGCGATTTCTATGGTTTAAGAACGAATTTATTTCAACCATAGATATTTTCAACCACAGATTGTAGGTTTTGTGTTCGTCATGTAATTTTTTAGCCATTTTTTAGTGATCCTCGTATTCCACATTCATTACTGTCAGTAAAATCTCGACACATACCATCACTGTCAGTAAATTTCTCGATTTTCAGTGGGCCAAATTCTTTTTTGAAATCTATAAATATTATTCCTACTTTTTTTTTATCATTCAGTCATTTATTTTGAGTATACCCAAATCTTTATACAAATTGGTATTGTATTATTACTACATCGTGCCTTCACGGTTTCCCGGAACAATGTGATCTATGCAACTCTGGACCCTTTTTCGTTTTATAATATCGTCGTCCGTTACGTCTGTAATAAGGTATTAGAATCCGTACTCACAAATCATATTTTCGTATACGTTTATTAATCTATTGTTTTTGTTAAGACGCTATACAAAAATAAACGCTTGGATATATGTTTTTATTATTGTATTTTGAATATACAGATATTATGAAAATAAATTCACGTAGAAAGATAATCGATGAGTATTATTATCGTTCTGTTATAGTTAAAAAAAATATCTGTTAATTAATCAAGTGGCGGCGGCCTAATCTTGAATCAATAAATACTGTTTTTGTCTGTTCGATTTTTTTTCCGTAATATCGGAAGGTATAATGTTGCGGCCCGCGTAACTTAGCAAACATGTGTATGTGGCCCGAAGAAATAAAAGGTTGAGTACCGCTGGACTAGCTTCTACACATCGCCAGTAGACTTTTCACATTTCCAGCGATTACGATAACAATATAGTTGATTCCAGACTTGTAAAGACCGTTCAAGAGACTTCGATAGTTCGTTATTCTGGCTGATTGTACCATCTCGTGAAAATATCTTCATTGTTTAATAAAGATTAAAAAAAAAACATTTTATCTCATAAAATTTTTTTTCACTGCGCCTCTGATAATGCAATGAATATATTTATTTCCTTGCAGTTCATAGTCAACCTTAATCCAAATGCTTGCATTTGAAAAGCAACCGTAATCCATTGTCTGGTTTTAAAATGTACTTCTTAAGTCCATTTAAACGTTAAAATAAGTAATGTTATTTGAACGTTTTATTTTCATTCCTTATTTCGTTAATGTGTATTTCATCTTATTCTAATTACCCAGAAATAAGATTGAAAATGGTTATCTCTAATTTAAAAAAAATATATTTTATGGCTTCAGGTAGGATTAGACCATCAACCATCTTACTGTCGTCACTTTCTGTAAGAATGTTTCTTTTTTGAAATATTTGCGTAATAACTAATATCCTTCATGAAATAGTAACTAGGTTATATAAATTTGTCTTGAAAGAGTAAAAAATATGAACTACTAAGTCACTAGTATAGTCTACGTGAATCTAAAATCATCTGAGCTATTAATTACTAGAAATATGGAGAAAGTAGTAGAACGTTCTCGAGACATCGCAAAATTAACGTGTTGTACAAAAGGCGAGCCAGCGCGACATAGAAGAACACAGGTAAATGCGAACTATACAAGTGTGGCCGGGACTGTGGAATAAGCGATAATAAATTAACAGAGTAACTAGAAGGCGTTTGGAAATAAGTGCGACAACTTTGGCGCGAATTGACATAATGACAGTGCGAGCCTGTGCGAAATATTCTAAAACAATTAGTGTGAATTTAAGAACGCCGCTCCGATAAAATTTGTATCCAATGACTTAGTGTTAAAAACATGAAACCTTTCATTGTTTTTAATGTTTCAATTGCCTTTTATAGCCACGAACTTGTGACTATACTTTAAACCCGGTTTTTAAGGTACTTGTTACAGAAAAATGTTTTTTCTATTTTAAGAGTTGGTTTCACCAATCTTAACTATTGATTAAGTATTAGAGACAAGAGTTAAGAACAAAAAGTTTCACTATATAGGACGAGTCAATAGTTGAAATAAGTGCCGTAAGGTACGTAAGGTACGGCGCGGATGACTTAGCAAAGAAAAATGGCCCGGTTATCCCACCAGACAGGCTTTTATCGGCAATTTCTGTTGCGTACACAATTTTCCGGGATGTAGCAAGCGCTATTTATCACGTATTATATGTATATATTTTTCAGGAATTTTCGATATATGGTTGGAGAAAAAGAATATTGAGACTCGTTGGGATATTTTATATTTCTAGCTCAAAGGTTCACCAACCTGGTGTGCAGCGTGCAGCTGCCCTCTGAAAGGTTGATTAACCTTTGAGAGGGCTCGATGTATATTTTACAATGAGCTGAGTGGTGTGGTAGTATAACAATATATGATTCACTATGCGATCTATTACAGTATGACGTAGTCAGTAAGTGCACGAAAAAACGTTGTTGTAAATTATTTAAAACATCAATTGATTTAGTTTGGGTGGAAAACATAAATGTTTTATATATATATACATGAATTTAATTATAATTTTATAATTTACTACTCGAGTTTTGAGAGTATCAAAATCTCCAATATTAAACAAAATAATTTATTGATTTGGTGCTGATAAAATGATCTGTGGTTTCACTGGCATATTTGACTGACTTTTACTTAAAATAATACGTCACTTATTACAAAACTATCGAAAAATCGTAGTAATGTAGTGTTATTCATAATTGTTTTCTTAGAATTGAATTTCTATGTGATTTTTCCCAATTATTTATATTTATAACCAATCTTTTGTGAGGAAGCAGGTGGAGCATTTTTGATTTATGAACATCGAAGGGGTAGTTATGTGGTTGGTGAATACCGGAACGTTATTATTTTCGTTCAAATGGCGAATAAGAGAAAATAAAAGAGATGGAGAAGTGTTCTCAAGTTTTCACGGCCGTTCAGAATATTTTGTGTATAGTTTTCTGAGATATTCTGCCGTGTTTGTCTGACCTCTATGGCCGACGCTTCGGATCCCATTACAGGGTCCATCAGCTCCGATTATGGACCCTGCAATGAGATCCAAAACGTAGGCCAGAGAGGTTAGATAAATACGGCAGGAGATAGGAATTGCAATAAGTCGTGTCTCTGGCACCAGATCGAGCAGACCATGTTCCATTGGGGGTTGTTGTATCACTTGATCTCGGTGGCTTCTCCTGAGTGAAAATGTTTTTTTTTACATAAAATCTCTTTCATTTAATGAATACATAAACCTTCATACATATAAACAGTACTAATGGTTATATATGTACAAGTTACTCAGTACTTCTAGGTTATAAGAAAACTTAGTAAAAAACCACCCATAAAAACCAAGTTTTTATTATACTCCCTTCCTCATTTAATAGTGGAAACTGGTTTGGTGCTTAACCTACGCGTTGGGCTTCGGTCGGGCGACGCTACGAAAGGGAGTTATAAAAAATTTCCAAAAATCCAAAATTATACTATAATCAGGTTCCGTGTCTACCATATGCATCGGAATCTCCATACAACTTACTGAGTTGTATAAAAAAACTACTAAAAATTTGAAAAATCCTAAATTATACTATAATTATTAAATTTTTTAACGAAAATTTGATAAATCTTTTTGATCATTACAACGAATCTGCTTGCAAAGTTTCAGCTCGATTGGATCACGGGAAAAGGATTAGAAATCGATCCAAAATTTTTTCGTCAGATAAGCAGACAAGCAGACGCCACGAGTTAAAAGAAAGGAAGTAAAAATAAAAACAAACAATCTATAAATACCTACTGATAACTTTAATCAGGCTAATTTTTTCTCAGTAAAAATGTATTATTTTTCGAATCAAGTATCAGTGTAATGGAACACATGAAATAAAGTTAATTTTAGATGCAGCTGAAAACAGTGTTCTTCCTCGCGAAATCCTTTGTCCTCAAAGAGTTGGGGCCCAATAAAAAGAGCGAGCACTGCGCCGGTAAATTCCTCATTTTTCACCCGAGAACAAATTCTCTAAGGTTTTAAAAGACTTTCGGAAAAAGGATCAATCGGACCAAAGTTACTTCTTTTGTTACTTTGATTTCACCAACGCCAACGACTAACTGCACTTTGAAATTCATTGAACTTTTCATAAAAGCTCGCTACTTTACTGAATATATAAATTTATTTACGTATAATATACATATTTGGGGGTTTTTGCGCCCCGACGTAAGTAATCACACTTCTCACGTCGGTAGTCACCACTTTGAGGGTTTTTTTATTATGGATGGTGGATGAAGTATTTGGAGAAGCTGCCTTTTAGGTCACCACACGACATGTTACACCAAACGGAAATCTCCAAAATCATGAAATGCTTGATAACTTTATTCGCTCGATAATACAATTACAAGTTATATGTAAGTACGATTACAAAGACAATGATAGATAGTCGATGGATTAGAGCCTCTGGCCTACGCCGGGGATTGCTAGGAGATTGACATGCCCGTATAGGGTGTTCGCTGGTTTATATATGTTTGGCGAACAAAGATCTTTCTTCAAGTCTAGCTGTATGTGTGTATGTATTGCTGACAGTACGACGGCCTCCATCGGGAGCTAGTGTACCCTGCTGTACCTTAATTTTTTTTGCGCGGCATTTTTGCTACGTCTGTGTGTGTGTGGCCTAGATTGGTGGTTTATTTATCTATGGCATGTATGACGCCATACATACATTATTACTATCATGGTATGATAAAGGTTAACATAATAAGGTAGAGTTTTGTATAGATGGTGATGGTTACCAATGTAGAGTGTGAAGAAGAAGTCCGGCACTGTCTACGGAATCTTCCCGTGTTTGTATCGTATGTAGGGGTGTAGTTTGACATAAGGGAATCGAGTAAGAAAGGCACAAGGTGGTAAGAATAGGTGCTTACAGTTTGCATGTTCACTGATTTATTTATGCGATTACAATATAAATGTTACAAAGTATTTGAGGTTACAAAGCTGAATAAAAAAGCATGTAAGCTGCTCTATGCCGGCGTGAGCGACGCACCGCCCACGCCTGAAGCTTCGTTTTGCTTTTTCATTCCGGTTATTGCTTACTTGGCAAGATCCACGATTAGTCAATCCGCTTAAGGATTTAAATGGAAGGCATTCTATTTATATAAATTTGAAAGGAATCTGCCTAGGTACATTGAAGTAACCAAATAATCAACTTACTATGACATCAATTGGGGAGCTGCTTATATAAAAAATCTACTCCCGATTGAAATGATACAACGTCTGATAGTCAACAAAAATTGTGTATTCATTCACTACTCCAGTATGGTATTATTGGGTGGGGAGGAGCATACAACAATGTAATTAACCCGCTAAAAGTTATACAAAGACCGATTTTTCGACGAGTTATATTTAAAAAAATCAACTTTCTCAACACAAACACTCTTTACAAAAATCCCTGTTCCAAAATTAGAAAATATTTACAAAACATCTCTGCTATAAAATAACAAAAGAAAATATTTATGAAAAAACTTGAAATAAGCACATCTTTAATATTAAAAAATACCAAAATGCTATTTCAAACAATATCAGCTTTTTTTTAAGAAGATACCTATCTGAGATTAAACAAAGATAAAAAGAAATTAAATGAACACTATAAAAAACACAATTAAACAATAAATATTTTTTTAATACAAAATAAATAATTAAATAAAAGTTCAAGCACAAGGTTAGTCTCTTTTTGAAGAGGTACAGCGAGAAAATTTATGTATTATTTAAAGTTTTAATAGACTAGAAATAAATGTATAAACTGTATATCATCACTCTCATCAGTCTTGGCTCTACACCTGGTAGGTCTTGGTCTCCTCAAGAGTCTTCCTCCACTAATCTTGGTTTTGTGCCAGCTCCTCTAGTTCAGAAGCTCCAAGGAAGATATGTCTTTGAGGACGTTGTTGCTCCATCTTAATTTTGGCCTTCCTAAGCTCCTTCGCCCTATCGGTCTTGAGTTCAGCATAGATGATTCCACATGACCCAGCCACGAATTCTTCCTAGTTTTGTATAAACAGTATATAAAATTAAATAATAAAAAATATTAAAAAAGCAAATACCTACCAGCATTAGATTTGTAACTAAAAATTGCACACGACAAACATACATATTTCTACCGCAAAATTGTAACACCTCCTTTGAGCAACATCACCATACATATCTGGGAAAAATATATTTACAGCTTGCCGGATAACATCAGAAAGATTACGGACGATAAATGCCAACGAAGAGCAAGCAAGGACTAATTTTTATCTACAATCGTGTGTGAAGACTAAATTATTTCAACATAATCCTCTTCTATAAACAATCTCTCACTGCAAAAGAAGAAAAAATATTCTATATTGAAATTGCGATATAAATAAAAATATTATTGTTTGTATATTTTATCGACGGTATACTAACAGAAAGCATAAAGTCAGAATTTGATAACTTTTTTTTGTAAATGGGGAAATTTATATAATATTTTTTGCTCTACATCTTGATAGAATGCATTTTGTCGTCAGATGCCTAGTTTTCAAGTAAAAAAAATCATTTAGTCATATTGATATTATTTTGTTCTGACAGAAAGCACTAAGCTTTCTGCTAGTACAATTTTTGCTGCTAGAGGTTGCTGTAGATCATTATTTAAATTAACTGTCAATAAAATCTAATACTGATCTGCAAAAAATTAAAAATTACTATCTCGAAGGAAAAATCATATTTTTATGTTTATTGCTGACCGTACCTACTGTTTCGCTATTATTGCTATTAAAAGCTATTATTTTGTGTGTGTTTTTATTAAATTTATTTAATTATAATACTCTTGACGTCTCGTACAAGACTAGAAAGTATGGATGCATCTTGTCGGAAGTTTTCCCCCCAACCTGCCTAGGTTAATTAATATAACTAAAAAGATGACGGTTGTAATTTTTGTTCTTCATCGTATTTTTTTATCATAATTCACATATTAAGCATTTAATGTTATTATTATAATGTTATTAAATATTCGTAAGTAGGTATCTGTAATACTAATGTAAAAGGTAATTTGTAATAAAAAAAATTGTACCAACCGAAATTATTTTATACATTGTTTTATATTTTATTGTTTGTCTTTTTATACTAAATAAAAAAAACACTAATAATTCGATACTCATTTATTTTTCAATTAAGTTAATGAATGCCCTATGAAATAGCATCTAACATAATGGATTTAGTCAATAGTTACTTTATTAAAGTTATTTTTTTAGTATAAGTACGTCTAACTCATTGATTTCAAATAGAATAATGTAGGTGCTCAAAAGACAGTTCTGTATGATACACAAAAAAAAATCCTTAATGGTCTATGAGTTTAACTGCTTCGAATATTTTAAATCTATTTCAATGCGATTATCTCAAAACTTGTTTTTGTGACTTAATGCTCTCTGTCAGTACACCCTTGTTGTGTATTAAAAATTTCCTTATAATAAATAATTCCATAAAACTATATTCTTAAATTCCAACTTTTCAATGCAACTATGCAACGCGTTTATATATACTATTTATTAATACGATGCATAGTTAAGTTATTTCTCATTCTCTGCAACATCATATGTAGGGTATAAAAGCAAAGGCAGCAATATCCAAAACAATTTAATACAGTATCGAGGATTACAAATTTATAATGTACTGAATTCGCGATTTTATAAAAAACATTACCTTTAAATTTAAAGGAAACATGATTTTAGAAGGTATAGATACTGTCACGTGTCGCGGCTGGAGATGAATGAAAACGCTGAAAATTAATTAGCGATTTATAATAAATAATTATTTGTACCAATGTACATAGTCACTTGAACGCATTTAATTTAACTTTTTTATTTAAATCACATAATTTCGTAATTAATCACTCATAAATGAACACTTTATTATCGCTGTGTAACCCATTCCACAGTATTTATCGTTTATTTCTTTCGCCACATATCTGTTATCGCACTTGGTCACCCTGGCCTCGCGGTAGCCTCGCTCGTAGCCGATTTCGCAAATGTGACCACTCTCTGCGCCTCGGCCGGCGTTGACTTCTGATAATTCCGTACATTCTGGATCATTCTAGTGTTTAGGAGAAGATTCTCCTCGCTTCTAGGCTTTTCTAGGGGTTTCTCGAATGTTTTAGACATTTCCTAAAAGCCGTTATCGATTCTCTGCTAGTTTTGTGACATATACGTTCGGACAGTACCTACGTAAATTATTTTTAATATTTCATTATGTGACGATACATAAAATTTTAAATTTAGTTCATTTTAAATTATAAATCCTATGTGACTGCATTCTAAATATTTATTTTTTTTTTTTTGATATTGCTGCCACTGTTTTTTTACCCCACATATCCTTTAATTTAAATTCCAGGGTGTCTGATAAATAAACCTGAAACTGTGCATGGGGGCGTGGTTTTACTCTGGGACTGACATAAAAGGGAGGTGGCTCTGTGTTGCGCCACTTTGACCCCCATAATTAGACAAGCTATTAATATGATTCACGTTCTTTGGGAGCGAACTAGGAATATTGTGTTAACAGAAAAGGGGGTAGGTTCTAGAGCAAAGGTTTTGAATGGAGACAGGGAACAGGAAATGCCATTTTTTCTGTTAGTCAATTATAAGAAATCGAATTAGTATAATTATCTATTTCTGTATGTATTAATGACGGATGTCTGTGTTATGTGTCAATTCACTAGGGGTAAGAAATAAAATATGTTTTACGTAAATTGTTTTTAATTATAATAATCTATTTATTCGAAAACTACTGCCAAGTATAATGCTTTGTAGGTTTGTCTTAAATAAAGAAAGGACATATTTTAGTCTTGATTATGATAGTTTGTGACCTTTCTTGAATTCCTTGATTTCCAAATTTCTTGAAATAGCAAAACCCGATTTTTTTAAATGCTTTTGTAGTACTGTAACGAATATCAAAAAATTTTCAAATTTTAATTTGTTGAAAAACAGTTGCATACAATTGTAACAATATAATTAAAGTTTCGAGCGCTTCATGTTGTGACGGTACTGAATATAAATATTTTATCACCATCGTGAAAATAACACATCTTTTTATGAGATTACTTAATGTTATACGAATTTTTGGTGGGGTACGAGCTACGTTTATTCAAATCATTTAAACACAGCCAAATATATAAATTACGTAGTTAAAGTTAGCAAACCCACCAAGCTTAATTCAATATAATTAAAGTTTATAGCCAATGCATTGAAAATAGAGAAACATTTACGATATTTTCAAAGTCGTTAAATGAATAATCTCTTTGCAGTTCTATAAATTAGCATTCAGTAGAATAAAATATAAACGATCGAAGAGCTTAATGGGTGAAGCTGACATGTCATAATAATAAATTCGGAGATTTTGAGAAACTAAACTTATCAGGGAAACAGATAATACAATATCATAAATCTAACAAAGATCTACTGCTTACTGCTCTGCAGCCAGCATGAAAATTGTGTACTTTAGAGCTTGTTCAGACACAACGGGAACCGCGCGGTTTCAGAATCGCGTGTTTATATATATATAATGGAATAAAACAGTGTTTTGTTTACCCTCATTTTTTTAAATATTAAAATGAATTTCCACAATGTTACAAACAAAAAACTTGGGTATTTATTCCCGCATGTCTGAACGAGCGCTTATGTAACTTAATCATGAACTCCTTTGTTGACATGATGTTAATAGAACCGAGTTTGAATATATCCATTATTATTTCTACCTTGAAAAACAAGAATTCATATGCGGATTTAGATCCAACCAAATTGTTTGTAGAACTAAGCTGGGCATTTGCATGCCTGAATATAATTTTCAATATTAATCTTCCAACAGGTCTAAAACAATGAGAATTGAACACTGACAACCGTTCATTGATTAAACGGCTGCAAAAAATTGACTCTTGTCAAAAGAGAGATGAAAAAATTTAGGTTAACAAAAATGAGTATTGGAAGTATGTTTTAGCGGAAAGTTTACCGAAAAATTAATAAGGTTAGTTTAAGTATTCTAAATGTGAACTTGCAGAAGAGTAGGAACTCAAAATAAGTTGGAAGGAAAAGGTACGAATGAAGATATGCTACGAATAAATAAAGATAAACAATTAATTAGAACAATACAAAAACCTCAAACTTCAATATATCGGACATGTGATGAGACGTTTATATTAAAGATACATATATTACAGGAAACACAATAAGAATGTGTTTCCTTTAATATATGTGTTGTATCAAATGTTTCCAAAAAATTAAAATTAAATATTGATTTCTGGCGTCCTCTAGCGGTAGATACGCGAAGATACTCGTGACTATTGCATTATAAAAAAGTGGATTGCTTTAAATATGGAATAAAAAATGTTGAACAATTAAAAGAGACTACATATAAGGTTTCCCGGATAGAATTGGAGGTCCGTGGTTTGAGTCCCGGTGACAGTTAAATATTTTTTCGATAATTTTATTTTTTCTGAATGTCTTTTCCAATTGATTAATAGAAATTTTTCAAACTTTGTCGTTTATATATTTCAGTATTTGATCGTTAAGGCACTTCAAAAAGAAAAGAAAAATATATTTTAATGTATTAACTAAACAAATGATATTTAATTATTAAAAAACATAACCCCTTGTAAGGATAATCCTATATTAATAAGGGCATAATATACAACATTATTATCTATCTTCATAATTAAATTTTTGTTAATTTTTTATTTTGTTTAAATAGTAAATATTGTCGAAAATAATTTATATTGAAAAAAAAAATTTAATTCATGCGATTTTTATCAAAAATAGTATGTGAGGGCTTTATCCAGCAAGTCTTTGATACTAAGATTAGAAAGATATTGATACCATTATTACCATGAAATACACTCCAACTTTACCAATGTCTTGAGGCATTTTCGCTTAATTTAAACAATTTTAAACCCGCACACCTTTTCTGCAGGGCGCAGCGTCTCCAGATGCACATTTTTGCTGGAAGTTTCCACTGAAGATAGTGGAGAAACTTCGGCCCGCCTTACACTTTGCTGAAGTGTTGCGCGGACCAAGTTATTTGCGATCTTTTCGAAAAATAGACGACCCTGTTTAAAAAGTTTGCAAGTTGGGGATACTTTTAGCAAGATATTTTTTATCCTCAACATAAAAAAAGTCGTAACTGATTAAAAAATAATAATGTACACAGCACCTCTCAAAATGTTTTTTTAATTTAAATAAATTCCATTTTTTCATTTAGATTTATAGCTATATCATATCATTTAGGATAAGTAGTATATAAATTGAATTTGATCAAAGTCAAACTGGACTTGAATATTCATGTTACATAAATATTAACCTCTCTTTTAACAGATAATTATTTACTATTTAGCTTCACAATAAATATTTATAATCGGCTACATAATTTCTCTCCTCATTTTGGCAATGCATTCTAAATTATTCATCATTAGTCAAATATTCGAACGCGATAAAAAATGATTAACATTGGTGGATTTTCAAGCTTTTGTTCCTTACATATCATTATTTAAATGAAGATATATAACTCTTTCGCCTTGCCATGACAAGAATTTGGAATAAATAAAAATTATTCTTGAGACAAGTCGAGAAATTCAAAATCAATTCTTATTTGGGTGCCGTGACCAGAAAAAAATTACGAAATACAATTGATATAATGCTTTCTAAAGTATTGACGCAGTTAAACTCTCTATCTTTATACATTAATTGAAAAACATTCCCACAAATTATCATTAAATATTCATTAAGCTCTTATTTAGACCTTTTTTCCAGAGAATTTGCATTCCTTATATCAATATCTTAGACATTTGGGGTTATGGTTTGGTCCGTTATATTTTACCGCCTCTGTTATTGAGGATCACCAATGCGGAGTATGAAGAAAGTGTTCTTACCCAGCTTTGAAAAACCTCCGGTGCTTATGTAATATGTCACATTATGTATGCAAGTGTGATTTTGTGGCAAGCTTATAAAAAAGGCTTAAGTAAATAATAAATATTCATTTCACTAAACTGACTATTTTTGGAGCTTACAGGCGAAATTTAGCATACTGGGTTAAATGTTCATTTTATGTGTTAATGATAAGTGGTATCGTCATTGATCTGGTTGGTCCATTGAGTTGAAGTTTGGCCTCTTTGTTACTCTAGGTCAACGATGATTCCGATAAATTAGAGGACGTGTTGAGACGCTAAAAGTTATTTATATAGAAAGATGATTCATAAAAACTCAAGGACCCTGAAAGAAATAAAGTACTCCCCTTACCTGGATCAAATTTTGCAGTCACCATTTCATTTTAGGGCCTTCGTTAAACAATGGCACTATTCCCGTAAATTACAGATTTTTAAACAATAAATATTTCTTAACTTCTTTAAGATTCTCATCTAAAAAACCAAATCTAATTTATTAGAAGAGAGTGGAATATATGAAATGACTTATGGAGATTGTGACAGCAAATACATTGGCCGAACAGCGAGAAACTTAAATATAAGAAGGAAGGTACATTGCCGTTGTTTAAGCAAGAATAATTTCTCAGAATTTTCCAACCATTGAATTAGTTCCAATCATTCTTTCGATAATCATGGAATCAAACTACTCAAAAAACTTCAACTTGAATTCTGAAAAATATCATAATCAAAAGGACATTCCTAAAAAGGTGTCCAATACTCAACATCTTTCCGTTAAAGCCCAAAAAAATTCTCACTACTGCCACTGCTCCACAACCCGCTGTTCCATTCGAATAAATGACAACATTTCTTTATATAGGTTAGTTATAAATAATTACACCTGATGATGAGAGCAACTGCTCCTATCATAACTATGGTTGTTTTAAAATTTAACTCAACGTATGTGCATTACAAAGTTCAATTTAGTGTAAATTAAAATAATCATGTTGCACCACACGGTATATCAATAAATACCGTGTGGTGCAACATGATTATTTGTACCGCCATATCAATAAATAATGAATATGGATTTCTTTTGAAAACCAACACTTCATTTATATTATAACTACAGAATTCATGAATTTCGCACAATCGCTAGTCTTGAAATACGGGCAAACTGTAAGAAAGCCGCTACGTACTTATTTTGTCTTGGACAATGACTACTTATACAATTTAAAATTTCTTTATTTCCCACGGTTAGTCTCCGTAACCCGATAAAGATGTTTCCAGAGACAAAGACAAGGAAAGTTGTCAGATTTCAGTGAAGTTGTTAAGTAAAAGAAGCGAGTTCTTGTATTCCAGAATGTTTCCAAGAAGTGTGAACATGGAAAGTTTTGCATTTTCATACAAATTCTCCAGCGTTTCGCATTCACGGACCGCTTATTATTTCCCGCGGGACTTTTCCTGACTAACAAATTGCAACCCTAATTTATTTAGTATTGTAATAAGACCATGATAAAATCATTTTAATTTGTTATTACGTCACATAGTTTATGTGCTGGTTTACGCTAAACGAAAGCATTGTCGGACTTCATTTATTTTCTTCTTTTTAACAACTAGCATCTTATAATATCCAAAATAAAACTCTACCAATTATCCCTACGTGTTCCTGTCCACATCTCCCATTTATCTTTTTCATCTATATTATTTTTTAGTTTGTTAATCTACGTATGTGAATATTACTGTATTACAAGCTTACCATTACGTATTTTTCTGCAATGGTAAGTATAAAGTGTAGAGTGTCGCACTATTCTATTCTGGCACAACTTTTTCAATTCTTCTTCTTCTTTCACACTCTATGCACGCATTTCGGTTACTCAAGTTTTATAACAGGGCCGTCCTATAATGTATGATTTATCTGATCATTTCAAGACTTCTTAGAAGCCCAATGATCCCATTGTCTTCAACATTTACCTCATATATTTTACTTACAAACCTTTCCTCGCTCAAACTCTCCACGTGATCAAATTATTTCAAGCACCATTTTTTAGTCTTTTACATATAGGTTGTTTATTCTTTACTCAACCATTACATAGATTTTGATTCATACACATGAATATACATAAAACTATGATTCATAAGAATCATGTGAAATTCCTCGCATCGCGTCATATGTCCATATTGTCTGATTCAGCCTTATTTTTTTTGGAATAGATCACTCTTAAAGAGCTACGAATTAATGTATTGAACAACCAGCAATATATTATTTCATATTATTCGTCTGATTCATTATAATCTCCCAACACTTTGAGCTGTAGTAGAAAGTTGGTCTAACCGCTGTTGTATAAACTTTGCCCCTTGTCTTTATTGGAATATACTGTTGTAACGAGATGTATAGTAATCGGAAAGATTTACACGTAACCAACGATTTTACAGCACTCTACACCTTTTATACTAAAATCAGAATATGGAAGAGGATTCTAGAATGATCCACAAGAATCTTGCAATGACTAGGCAATTATCATATAATCTCAAAAGATCAAGAAAGACATTTATTTTCCAATAAAAGCAAGAGATGGCACACTTCGCAACAGTCTTTGATTGACGTTTAACCATCGCGATATAAGCAACGGATCGATCGCAGTTTGACCAGCACATATGCTCCAGCGATAGTATAAAATACCTGCAACGGGAGAGAAGTTATCTTCATGCGCTTATTGAATAGAATTTTCTTGAAAGTGATCAGAGCATTAAAAACCGCTTAAAATAGTGCAAATTAAGAAACTGTGTAATAATAAATGTGTGAAATATTCTATTTAAATATTTTAAGTAACTATAAATTAAAGAATGGTCTTTTGATTTAAATCCTGTCCAGTGACCTTTTGCCTAAAAATAAAAGTTTAATTTTTTTAGTATTTTTATTTTTTTCTGATATAATGGAGCCTAGGTTTTATACAAAAAAGTTATATAAATGTTAAAAATAATTATAAACAGATGTCAGACTAGAATTTATGACTGGAACAAATTAATCATTTTTCACTGCACATCGATAAGCTCGAAACACAAGCATTTGTATGTATAGGTAGCGTTAAACCATCTCGTGTTAATACGTAGCTTATGGTAAATCAGTAATTATGCCTGGTTCAGTCAGAGTTGAATTTGTTTCCAATACAAATGCAAACGATCTCGCCTCTATGCACGGCTTTCAGCATTATTACTGGGGGGCATTGCTTCAATGGCTTTGTTGTAACATGACAAAGCTATAGTACCAATGAAGTTATCCAATAAGCGAAAAACACTTTATAACTACAAAATGACGTGCGCTCGGCATTGCATTCCTATACAAAGGAATTACTTCATGTGTAAGAATCAATACATCATTCATACAAGAGTCTGATGTAACAAAATGTGTCAAACAAGATTTCGTTGGTGTATGAATGAGAACTGAAATATATAAGAAGAGCGAAAATGATTAATTTGATTACATGCTGTTTATTGCATGCGAATGATGCAGTAAGGGGTATTAAATATAAGCATGTCCTAAATGATGGTAGTCGAGAAGGAAGAAAATAAAACAAGGTTATGGAAGGATGTACCAGTTCTTGCATTCGATAATTATGTTTGATTAAAACTAAAAGGCTGAGAAATAAAGTTATTGGCACTTTGAATAGCTTTACGTCCCGATACTGAAGTGACGCATAAAGTTGGCAGAAGATTGATTGAATGCAGTGAAATTGATATCACTTCCAGCATACGCGCGATATAAAAATCATTTAAGAAAACGTATAGAATGAATTAATTGTGAAGAGAATGTAAAGTTGATTTTTTCATAGTGCAAATTATTGAAGAAGGTCGCTCAGGTGGTAACAAAGATATACTGATGAGAGTGTTGTTGAATGTTGATGATGACCTGAAATAGAAGAAGTTCATATACAAGACCAAGAAAACTGGGCAGAAAGAGTGTAAAGTACTTGAGCATGGGCGGCGCCTACTGACTACATTCAGCACTGTCGAAAATTTTAATCTAAATCGGTTGATAATATATTTGGATAACATCTATTCTTCTACCATAGAGGCAGATTATGACATATATACGACTGCACTTCCGTGGAATGTGTTATACCACAGTGACTGTAAATGTTGTTCGAATACAATAGTTGTGAAAAATATAAAAGTGTTATATCCACTCGTTTGCTCGGTATTTTAACAAACTTTTGTAAGGATTACCCAGCTATAATCAAACACAATAATTTTGTTGTCTGTCCATCTATCCGTCTGTCCATCAATCCGTCCGTCCATCTATCTGTCTGTCCCGTAACTTCGTGTAACGTCCGTAATCTTATTCGAATTCACGACCAAAAAAAACAAAAAACGGCCGGAAATGGTGCTCAAGCCCCGGGCTACCAAACCCGAAACGGTTGCTTCATGCATATTACTACGGCCGCCTGTATACTAAGGCTTAGCAAAGACACCAACCAATGTTCCATCCTTTTTGACGGGTTACAGCTAGTAAGGAATAAAAGACAGTAAACACATAATCAAGCATTTACCGTAATTACATTATTTTCTGTGTAAGTGTACAAAGATAATAAATATTCGCCATTGATAAACCGATAACCATTCTTTTTTATTTTTTTTATAGTGATCACTTTTTTACCTTTAAAATACATAAAAGGTTTTTTACGCGTCATCGCAATTCCTCATTTTTGGACGTGACTGCTGTAAAGGATCGCCGCGGAAGTCTATTATTTTGGACCAGAGCCAGAGAGTGCTTAAATAAAACAAACACAAAACACGGTGTCAGAAGTGGGATAAATATAAATTTTATTACTATAAGAAAATTTATATTATTTTCTTAATGAATAAAAGTTTCATGCCGTTTATAGGACGATGTTGACTAATTACCTCAAAGTGTATTGCTTTCCATTCTAATCTTATCCCTGAGATATCGGGTGTTTTCCGGGCGCAAGGGGGGGCGGGATGGTTCATGAATATGCAATGTCTGACTAAAATATCAATTTACGGAGGCTTAGCGCTGCGACTGAATAAAGGCTGTTTAAAAACGAGCCTTACGGCCACCGGACAAGAAGATGTCCCCGCTCTGGGCCGCGGGGCGATTTCAATAAATTTGAATTTCTAATGGCTGTCACATAATAAGTTATATCGCCCAAAATATTAAAAGTATTTTTAGAGAAATTAAAAAGACATTATCCTAAGTAACAGGGAAAATCAATTATTACTAAAAAATTGAAAAAAATCTCTTTATTTCTGCCTCGTTTCGGAAGAAAATAAATTAGCCAATTTTCATGTATATTAATTTTGTAACTTACTACGCTTGTGTATAATTTATACGGATTCATAGTATAATTTATGATTTTTTTTTAAATAATAAAGCCAAAAAATAAATTTTCCTTTCACAGGAAGATTTTTAATAGATATGCGTTAACACAATTCACGATACATCAATATTCTAACTAGTTTCAAACAGAGCAAAGCGCTAATGCTATGAAAATAATACATACTTGCTGTCTCCTGAAACAGTGCTCGAACCCCCGAACACTCAATAACTGTGCTTGCGTCTTTACTACTAAACTATCAAGCACGATTATGCATGAAAAATTCAAATAAGTCTGACTAAGAATTTTTTTTAAAGATGTTTTATTTAATAAACATTAATTATTATAATTATTTAATTTTTTAATTTTAATTATTATTTTTTACAATAAATATTTTCCATAATTACCTCTTTGGAAGTATTGTAGATGAAATAAAGTCACCAATTATGGAATTAGCAGTATATCACCAATCCGTATATAAAACAAAAATTTGTCACCAAATTATGCAAGTGAATATATGGCTTCATCCTTATACATATTCCAAATATAAACTATATGTTAATCAACGTTTTGTTTATTCTCCACACTGTTAGTTGTTACTTACCCTCCATATTAATTAGCTTTTTAATCATGCTAAGATACCGCGGCCCACCAAACCCTTTTCCATGATATCAGATACGTGTTTATATTTCGTAATGAGTTATACAATATCGCAAATACAAATCTGCTGCTAAAGTGTTTAATATGGTAAAACTTTAAATAACCCATCCATGATTAATGCTTTATATAAGCAAACTTTATTTAAGTAACTAAAATACATACAATGTCTATTTAAATTGATTAATCAGAACGTGTAGGCAACTGCGCGCAAGGCTAAAGCGCACGGAACCACCCCTACAACAGCGCGCAAACAATCATGCGCCGATAATAGCGCGCAGACAATCACGATCTGACAATAAGACTATGAAATCAAAAATAATGAAAAAATAAGATTTTTGTAATCTTATCATTAGTAATGGTGGAAATTTTGTGACACAATCCATGAAAAAGTTTATTAAAAAGTTAAGTGTATCTCAGTAAAGAAAAACCCCGAATTTCCTTTTTTCCTTTTCTTTATACCCCCTCATTGTGCTTAAATGATTGATTCCAATATTAAAAATATGAAAATATATTTTTTTGTATGTACGTTATATTAACAAATCGTTATTAAGTTACTGGTTGTATGTAACCCATCAAAAATGACGGAACATTTGTTCGCGTCTTTGCTAAGCCCTAGTATATATTTATGGCATGTTTTTGGCGGTCCACGGAGAGGCGGCCTTGGTAACATGAGTAGAGCAACCAGTTCGGGCCAGTACTCGTGCACATAAAAAATCCAAACTTATCTGAGATGTTTGGGCAATAACCTGTTTCTGGTACTATTCTAAAATTATTTAAATCATGGTCATTTTATAATTAATCTCTTTAATTAAAATTGCTACAAAATAAATGTTGGTTCTTATTCTGTAAAATAATTTATTTAATAAAAATTGTTATTTTTTAAAGGATTCATAATGAAACCTACATTTTAATGATTATTTTTTTGTTTATTTCTGAACGAAATATTATTTTAGAAAGAAAGTGAAGTCGCTTATTTCTATAGCTATTGAAACTAGGAGATTGACTTTTAAATATTTCTAAGCCTTAAAATAATTAAGGCAATCATTTTTCTATTTATTATTGAGAAAGGTCACGCGCTTCAATTTCAGCACTATATGGGATAGGTTAAAAGGCAAATGGACGGCAGTTATACATGCATGCAAGATTCATTCAAAAATTGTATTTACCCAATTTCTAGTATTTAAATGGTCATGTTTACCATAAGGAAACACATATGTATATATTCACTCAAAGCTAAGTATTCATCATATTCATATTATTTCCGTTTCAGCTGAGTCGTTGAAAGTTTGGAAAATTTCCCAGAAAGAGCACATTTTTTGAAGGCCTCTAGGACCCGAATCCCTGGAGTCCAACAAAAACTTACACTGCCGTTTCGTGAATAACTTTACAAAATAAATCAGTTATCTTATGTCTACTTCAATGTTGAAAGTTGAAATACGAACAACACTCCCTAAAAAATATCATATAAATAAAAAATCTATATTCTCTTTATTCCAGTATTTATACTAAAACTAAAACTATATTACATTTCACCACAACGGACACGACAACTACATAATCAAAGATTTTAAAAAGAAGTGAAAAATAATACACAGGCAAAATAACAAAAAACTATTATCTACTTTTACTTTCTTCCATTTTATTATTTTTTTACTACCTAAATGTTTATATATATATTTAAAAAAAAAGTATTATTCATTGACCTCTCATATTTTCAAATAAAAAAATTCTTATTGGATTTTGTCCACAAAATATTGATTAAGATAAATAATGGAATTCTAACACAGACGAAGCTATTTATATGAGAAACGTTTGTGGAATTATTTTTATAGGATGGCTAAGGATTTGTATGAGCTAGCTATTGTGATCACTCTACACAATGGAACGCTACACCAATTACATAAAAAAATATATAGAGGTATCATTACAAGCTGCGAAATCTATATATATTATTTCATGAGAAGAACTACAGATGTCTCTAGCATAGCCCCTTTAAATATACGAAAGGTTAGATTCGAAACATACATGTTAACATATCCGCACATAAAAAATATTTTGAAAAATAATTATAATTATTAATAATTTTTGAATAATTATTATATCTATCCTTAATCAAAATTACATCATTAACTTTCACATTTGGTGTATAATTTTGTAAGATATACATATGTGATTAGTATCATTTCATGTTTTCGAACGTACACTTCTTACATTGAATCGATTTAATAGATATATTTATGTGAACAATATATTTATTTACATGCTTTTACTTAACTTTCTGTTTTTTGTGTGTTTGTTTGTTTTGATGGAATCTTATAATTGATTTTTCACTATTTTTCCGAATAGCTAGAGCTCTGAAACTTTCAACATTTATGTTAAATGTGTGACTTTACATTATTCCATCTTATTCGACATGATATGTGATGTATAAAAGCAAA
Source organism: Agrypnia vestita (assembly GCA_016648135.1). NCBI lineage: Eukaryota > Metazoa > Arthropoda > Insecta > Trichoptera > Phryganeidae > Agrypnia > Agrypnia vestita. The sequence goes on along the minus strand of JADDOH010003117.1, from coordinate 24,867 downwards.
AGCAGCAATATCCAAAAAAAATTAAAAGCAGTCATTGAGGATTACTAATTTATAATGTACTGAATGCGAGATTTTATAGAAAATAAAGCCTATAAATTTATAGAAAATATGAACTTGGAATAGATGGACATATAAGATCCAGAATTCGGTGCATTACAAATTAGTTATCCTCGGTGGCTGCATTTAAAACATTTTTTAAATTTGTTGAATATTGTTGTCTTTGCTTTTATACCCCACATAATAATATAGTTGTAGTCTGAGGCTTGGATCGATATTTTTCGATATTCTCATGGAAAGATATCGATCATATCGGAAGCCGCAGACAGCACAGCACTAAACCTTTTTTTTTGGGAAAATATTCTGGAAGCATTCGCAAATATCTATAAATAGAGAGAGAGACGCGATTTTTAACACTCTCCTTGTAGACCTCGTTCATCCAGTGTTTTATAACTAGTCTTAAGTTTTTATTAAAAAGTATCGTTAAAAATCTGTGTATTCGTAATTAAATAAATCTTGTAAGTATATTCCAAATTCTTCTTTTTATTCTCTGCTTCCCGAATTATATATATATATATATATAATATATATATATATATATATATAATAGATTATATATATATATATATTCCAATATTTAGATACCCCAGTATTTAAATATTGGTGGTGACCCCTTAAATATAATAAAGCCCATATAGTCATTATATAGATAAAAATTAATCATTTTCCATGATTATTGAAAAATAAATGCCTGCATAGTTATTAATTTACATATTTATTTATGTCGGCAGATTCAACTTTGACATTCAAAATGTCGACTTAAATAAATAAGGGTTGTGTTGAAATTAGTTATCAACATCATTATGCCATGGGTTAAAAGAATATTGATGCTCAATATAAGCAATATTTTCTGCAATTAGTCTATCACACCCATGTATGTGCCTTCACCTTTTCGCGGTGAAACTGTTACCCCTTAAAAAAGCATGTCTTTTTTTTATTCGCTTGTTATTTTACATTTTTTTAATTCACTTGTTTTAAACTAAAATTCAATGCGCAACAAGAATTTATCTGACGTCATTTAGTTTTTACCATTCCTTTTATGTAGTGTATTTTTATGCCCGGGAACTCCCTTAAACCTTTCGCGTAGCACCTAAGCGCTTAGCATATTCATGCACTCAAATAAATCAAAACTAAAAAAGCGGAATGATGAAATATACGAGCACAACATGCTCAAATTCATACTACATGGTAATAACATTTTAACTAATTCTTTGGTAAAAATTGTATTTTGTTATATCTATAATATATCATATATATAATAAGTATAATATTATCATACATCTATATATGGTTATTTAGAAAACATTAATATCCTCAAAGGACTATATTCCTGCCTTGATTGTGAGTCGAAAATGTTCAAGCAGCCATGACTTTCTGATATTGCATAACTCCATAATATCAATAGTTATGGAGTTATGCAATATCAAAGATTGCATTTTTTTCAATATTTCTGACTAAATTTTTACAAAACGTTTAACTATCATTATAGTAACCTATTTCGATTACGAAAAATGCATTCGTTTCAATACAAATTAAATAAAATGATATGGTGACTTTACACAATTATTTATAATTTAGAAAGTTGAATTCCTTGGAACTTAGAAACATGTGTATGTTATGTTGGTCTCGAATCCCGTATGTACTTGCGCGTATTATTTGAGGTTAGAGAAAATTTCGCTAAATTCCAAGTAAGCAACCAAAATACTGAATAAATAAAATTCTGCCTTCTGCAAATATTGTGATATAATATCAATGTTTAAATATATAATTTATATAACACATTAAAAAAATTTAAATACTCGCAATTTACCGAAATTACCAGTAGGTACTTCGGTAGTGGAATTTGGACACATTCACTGGTAAATCGGTAATTCATAGGCTAGTAGGGAATGTCGTAGTTTATCGTGAATTTATGTATGCAGGTATATATCAATAAGACCTACAAATATATAAAAATATTGTATTTAAATAAGAATCTGTCAAAGAAAGCAAGACTAACGGTAAATAATGGAGTGCTCGTGCCAACCCTTAAGTATGGAAGTGAAGCCTGAAATTGGCAAACGAGTCACTAACGTCGCTAAGACGCTTGCGTGGAAAATCTTTGGTCGATAGAGTGAGGAATAAACAAATTAGACGTAAATGCAATGCTAGCTGTGGTATGGTAGATAGAATAAAGAAAGGAGTGCTGAAATGGTTTGATCATGTGGAACGTATGAACGAGGAAAGGATGGTTAAGAAAATATATGAGGCGAGTGTTGAAGGCAACAGGAATAAAGGGCGTCCGCGAAAGACCTGGCATGATCAGATACTAGAAGTACTTGAGGATGGCCCTGTTAAAAGCAGCAACAACCGTAGAACTTGTATGAGAAGATGTATGAATGTGGCCGAAGCAAAAATGATGTGCCAGGATAGAAGTGTGTGGCGCTCAATCATCTCTGCCTACCCCTGCGGGGAAACGGCGTGATGGTTAGTTAGTTAGTTCTTCTTCTTCTTCATCAGCCTTCGTCTTTCCACGGCTGGATATAGGCCTCTTCCTTATTTTTCCATTCTTCCCTGTCGTTTGCTAATTGTAGCCATTTCTTTCCCCCCACAGCGACTATTTCATCGGCCCGTCTCTTTTGAGGTCTTCCGATGCCTCTTTTATTCTCCCAAGGTCTCCATTTCAAAACTCTGAGAGGCCATCTTTTAGCATCTTGTCTTGCAACGTGTCCTGCCCATTGGCATTTTAGTTTCGCTACACGATCCATGATATCCACTACTCTAGTTCTGCGCCTAATTTCGTCGTTTCTTATTCTATCTCTTTGGCTTACTCCAAGCATGGATCTCTCCATGGATCGTTGCGTGCATTTGAGCTTTTCTACACTTTTCTTTGTAAGGGCCATGGTCTCCAATCCATACGTCATCACTGGCAGTATGCAAGATTCTTATTTAGTATTTATACAGAAAGAACACAAGGGAAAAAAATAATCAGAAACACTAATGACTATTTTGTAGCCTGCTTCGCGTGTTCGATACAGTAATAAATGCAATCTTGTTAAAATTCACTCAGGGAGTACGTCCAGGCTCGGTGTAGAAGAGGGTAGATGAGGGAGGGGGATGAAAAGTTTGACCGGCGGCCGTCGCACGCAAAGAATGGAAAAACTTGCAAATGAAATTTTCCGGGCGGTCACCCCGCCGACCGACGACGTCCGCGGGCGGCACTTTAATTCCCCGAAACTATGGAATTTCTCACGCGACGCGCGCAATTTCCCTACGTAATTTCCCTGCACGAACTGGGCGCCCAAAGCCCTGTTTCGTATTTAGCGGGATAGTTCGTTTGCAAGTTATTCATATTTATTATCGCTATTTATTCTCGTGTTATGTACGAAGACAGCTCCCGGAGCCGCTCGGCAGTTGAGAAGAAATTCTTTGAAAATTGTTGGCTCGGGGTGTATGCACAACTTGTTTATTTTCTAACTTAACTCTGCAATTAGGCGGCAACTGTAAAATTTAAGAAAATATTTAAACACGCATTTGTGTAAAAATAAAAATCACATACCTAAACTTTTTTTTTCGAATCCTTTATATTAACTTCTTCAAAAGGAGAAAAATTATTTTGTAATGATATTATTAATTATAACTTTATATTAATTTCACCGCCGGTCTGGATTTGGGGTCACACGTAGGGTCCATTCACTTTATAAAAGTCACTTGCATTAGTATGAGTGATACCCTCTGTAACACGTAAATTGTGTAATGGTATTATTTTTTGAAAGCTACTCCATTTTTTTTTAATCTACTCCATTGTCTACTTTAGTATCACACTAGCAGTCACGCGTAGCGGTCGTTTCTTTGTTTGATATTTTATATTTAAAAATACGGTGACTGCAAGATCACGATACGGTGACCACAGACTTAAATAAATTTAATATAAATTTAGGTGAGTTATAACAATAGTTTCTTATTGATTAAAATTAATTATAGGATTTTGAAACCATTTAACTACAATTATACTTGCTTATATATTATTTATTTTAAACTGGCTAGAACACGTGCTGGGAGAACAGCGCTATCAAGAGTAGCGTCTTGATAACGTTAGTGATGGACGTTATAAAAAAGATAATTATGCTTTTTTGCTTCTTACTCATTATTATATTATATCACATTATTATTTGAGCATTCTGGTGGCGTTGGTGACGTACATTGTTACGAAGAGAATTACATATTTCGATTAATGATTAATACCAATAGCATGCGATGTAGTAGGAAATGCATTAACTTATTATTTGTAATTTTCAATAAACTGAAATATTAACATAAATCAAATTTAGAGTAGTTTATTAAAAAAGCATATAGTCAAGGTTTTCATTTTATTTGATTAAAATTTTGAAATCAAATTAATTTTGAAAACGGGATGAGTTTTTTATAATACTAGAACCTATGCTTATTTTAGGTTTAGAAACTAAAATAATATTTATATTTATTTTTTTGCGTCTGTAATTTACCCAAAAAAATAATGTTACGAGTTTTTGTGAGGGCACTGTTACTCACACTAATGCAAGTGGCTTTCCAAAAGTGGACGGACTTTACTATTCTAAAATTATTTAAATAATTATGAAACAGCGGGTGTGTAATTAACCGGTCATTTAAAGAACAAGAAAAATAGACGATCCTCTGGATTCTTAGCGAACCGAGATTAAACAAAACAAGGAGATCTAGACTAGTAAAAGGGCCGAATTAGTGATACAAAAATCCAGGATCAATAGTGACCATAAACTTTTGGTTTGGCGCGACACGCTTGTGTGATAGAGGAAAAAACAGACCCAAGATAAATGGCAAATTAGACTACAAAAGAAATGAAGTCTTACCTTTTGAAAATTGACGGGAATGACAAGCGGGATTAACAAAATGCCGCTATTTCTCCACCGTGAATCTTCTCCATTTTCACTGCTAATTCTAAACGCGTGGTAAATAGAGTGGGAACACAGATTTTTTTAAGATGCAGTAGAAAAACTGGAAAAAACCTTCAAATCAAGCTATGCAAACAGATTAAAATATCGTTGCGGTGTTAACAGAGCGGGGGACAGAAAATAACTGACTTAGATTTGCGGTGATAACAATATTTTCGGTAATTGCCTGTAGATAGGCATTTACGGTAAGGCAGATTTTCATCCCAATCGCGGTCCAAATCAGCCGCGCCCCCAACTTTCCCCTCACATCGGCCAACCAAATGGACACTTTAGAATTTATCTCTATTTAATATTCCTACAAAACAAAAGCTGGTTGTTTTTTTGTAAAATACTTTTACTAATAATCATTTTTATTTTGTAAATTTGAAAAATATTTTTTTATAATCATTTTTATTTTATAAAAGATTAGCTGTTCGTACCCGGCGTTGCTAGGATTAAGAATTTAGTTAAAATTAAGTTTGTGGAGGATACTTATGTTCTGTTGTTTTGCAAAGTCTCAAATAAAAATAATGTTTATATTTAATCTAGGCTGGGATGTTCAGAAGAAAAAGTATGCAAAATTTGGGTTAGATCGGTCAAACGGTACAAATTTACAAGGAAAATATATCAGAGAGAGGGGGTAGGGCAGATGTGGAGAGGGAAATATTGCCTATATTATCCACCAGGTCCTAAAGACTAAGAAAATTTAGGTCAGGTCGATCAAAGGTGTTGATTTGTATAGAAAATATACCCAGGGGAGGGAGAGGGGAAGAGGAGGAGGAGAGAAATGTCGTCTATTCCTTGGTCCTAAAGAATAAGTACACAAAATATGGGTCAGAATTATCTAACGGTACAAATGTGCATAGAAAATATATCAGGATAGGGAAAGGGGTAAAGGGAAAGGAGGTAAATGTCACCTGTGTAACTCTTTTTGAGCTCGATATAATTGACATTTTTAGTATAGCTTTTATTAGAGCTTTTTGTGCTTGCGATTGTTTAAAATATGTGTAGCTTCCCTTGATTACTTGATTAACCTGTACCTATACATTATCTGTTGATGATTTTCTACTAATTTGTTCTGATTTCTCGGATTAGACTACTCTTTACGCCGAGACTGTACAGCCAAATAAATAATACTATGTTTGAGTTTTAGCCGAAATTTATCGATTATTTTAAACTTACCATTCTCTTTTCTGTTGACCTTGTCTCTTAATTGTTTTTGTTTTGGCCTTGGGCTTATTCTTTCCCTGATTGGCTATCTGTAATATGCATTATCTAAGAATGTATCCTATTCCTTAGCATATTCATCCCAATATTTATTTATCCTTTATCACATCATATAGAAACATGATCGTTAGAAAACAAAATTGCGGTCTTCCCACTCTTTCTGTATCACCTGGGTGTCTATTTTGGGATCAGCTTTTCTTATGGTCGTGATCCACTTACCCAAGTTACCACTATTTATGTCTAAAAATGATTATTATCTTTCGATTAGTTTGATTTTTAGTGGTCTATATTCATCATTGTTAATAGTTCAAATCGTCCTTGGCCTCCTGAATCTATATCTTGCACAGGTGACCATATTTCAATTTGAATCTATAGCATCTCTCCTCCGGCATCCTTTGAGTCATCTTTATATCTGGGGTCCTGCGATCTGCGCTTACTGCATCCTCCAGAAGTCATCTGCCCATCTGAGTTGCTGTCGGCGATGTCGATAATAGAACTTTTTCCCTGCACTTTCCTTAGATCTTTCTCATTTATTATTGTCTCATTCGAATATACAATTTCCATCCTTCTTCTAAATTACAGCTTAAAAACCATTGACGTAGGTATTATAAATAGACACGTTAATCCCATACTATCCTGATTTCAAATGTAGCAAATGCAGAAAAATCTGATAATTTGAAGTCACGGTGACTAAAATAATATACTCATTCTTACAATAGTGTACGATACTCTGTTCCTTTTTCCCCGGGACTCTTTTTTCGGCGTACCGTCGTGTCCAATCACAAAGAAGGTCCGTTCGATAACGAATGCAAGTAACACAATTACCTTATTTTTGACTTGCCACCATTTCACGCTTGTAACATATCTACAGTTTATTATATCATTGTTAAAAACCTTATTTTTTTACTTACCTTTATACTTTAAATGTAATACATTTACCCAAAAATAGTCATTTAGATTTCTGAAATATTTATTTTTTATGACAGTACACATTCTTCTGTGTGGTCTTAAATAATGTTACCGGATTGAAAGATATTTCAGACACTGAAACCAGAATAAATTCTCTCCACGAAATATGTCCCATTAAATGAAATCATCGTGCTCTAGAAAAACATTAAGATTTTTTTGGTTGGAGCTTTTTTACTCAGAAACGGGGGAGGTATTGTAGCATGTAAGATAAATGGAAATATAAATTTCGGTGGGGTCTTATATACGCTACACCGGAGCATCTCCAACTTTGTTTTTATTTAAGGCATTTTTTACAATAAACACTTCTTTAGGCGATAAACGACATGCGATAAGAAAGATTGTCATGAAAAATGACTCCTGTACTTTCAACGGTACAATTATTATCATATTTTAACATGCGAAATCTCTTGGAAATGTCTTCATTTTTTGGCATTTTTGCTCCCAAGCGGAAATATATGGAAACTGGTAAATGGTAAACGTTGCAACCTTTATCTACATGAAAAATATCTTCTGTAGTTACAATCTCAACTTTGGTTTGGGAGTGCGAATGGTCAGGTCATGTTAAATGTTTTCAATATTTTTTTATTGAATTCTTTGGAAGCATTCGAGCTGTAGATCTATAGAAGAATACTCAAAATAAGCTGGATGGACAGAGTTTCTAATGAAGATGTTATGGTCTGGATGTATAAAGAAAAATAAATAATGAGAACTAGAAAAATACAAAAACTTGAATATCTCTGCCATGACGTGGGATATCCAGAAAAGTACGAGATCTTGAACCTTATAATGCAGGAAAAGATTGCCGGAAGTTGGAGCCCTGGAAGAAAGAGAACATCATGTTAGAAAAATCTGTGACAGTGTTTTTGCTAGTCTATTGTAGATCTGCAGTAAATATAGTGCGTTGAACGAATAAGACACATGAAGAAAAAGAAGAAGACCTATTTTAGACTAGCTTTGTTAAATTGTATAGGTACTTAGTACGTTTAAAAACACAAATTCACTAATGGCACAATTCAAACACTAAGAAATTGACAGATAAGATGGACTCAACGGGCTGGCGGAGTCACTACTTTAGACAATTTTTTTATGTGTGATCTACAGAAGAATACTCAAAATATGCTAGATGGGTATGGTTCTGATGTACAAATAAAAATAAGTCATTAAAACAATGATAATCTTTAAACGTCAATATCTTGGGCAGGTGATGAGACATCCAGAGAAACTTGCATCTCATAATGCAGAGAATTATTTCCGGTAGTCGTTGTCATGGAAGAGGAAGCACATCATGGCTGAAAACCTGATACAGTGGTTAGTTAGACACAGTTTACTGTAGATTTATTTCAAGCCGCGTTAAATAAATAGCCAAGGTTCGTTGAAACGATGGGGCACAATAAGAAGAAGAAGATAGCGATAGATCTGAGACTTTACTGAAGGGTCTAATATAGTTGGAGCCGCACCAACCCATGCAAACTTGGCGCAGCTGATAATACTTTGACGGATTGCATCATATACCATTTTTGGAAGAATGAGAATAAAACTGCGTGGAGTTTTGAATGTATGTATCGGTTTTCTCACTTTGGAGCTTAAACATTCGATGTGCGGAGCTGGACGTAGGTTTTCATCGATTGTCAGCCCAAGATATCTTGTTTCTATCTTTTTAACGATTGTGTCACGGTTACATTTAAGATTTATGCTTGAAATACATGTGTGTGTTATGATGATGTCTAGATGGGGAGATTCTCTATTTTTTTAATCGTCAAGGTCAAGTATTTTTCTTTATCAAGTTAAATTATCGTATATTTAAAGCGTTAAGGCTGTTATTACGGTCGTTAGACATATTTAACTGTAACTGGTTGCGGATATTTTATACGAACCGTATGTTTTTCCGAGAAACGATTCTCGACGTTTCGTTGAATTCTTATTCAACGTCATCAGGAGGGCGACCTTTACCCGCGGAGGTAGAGGGCGGATCATAATTCTTTTAATGTAACTTTTATAACGTTTAAACTTTAAAAAAAAAACTGTACAGGCTGTTGCTTCAGAACAGACCTTCTCTAGTGAAGCAACTACCTTCATTTATATGTATAAACTCATACGAAATAGATAAATTTAAAATAAAATAAATAGTAGAGTAAATTATCTACAAAAATTAATTTAGAATAAAAATTGAGAATCGCTGAGACAAGTACACAAATGGTTTAATATGAGAGTATTTTTTCGGTAGAAAGGGGTTTTAACAAAGCGTTAAATAAGGTCGGATAGGCATTAGGAACAACTCAAGAGGAATTCTCCCTAATTTATCGCGGCTTTAAATATTTATAATGAACAGAATGTCGGACAAAAAATGAATTGAATCACGCTGAGTCGACACAATGAAATATGTGCGAAACACTATTATTTATCACCTCGGGCTAGAAGTGTCGCCGACTTCAGCCACTACCGGGCAGGGACAAGGAAGGAGTTATTAGGCCCCAAAACCTAGGCTTAGAAGAGCTTAAGAAGACAGAGATGAATAATTATTATTAAGTATGTTAGAACGTACTAAACAAAAAATATATTTGTGAATTAACTGGTCTATTAAAGAAGTAAAAAAAATTGGCGTATTTCAGTGTACATGTTAAATAATTCGGATGAATTTTATATACTCGTATGTAGGCGAAAAGAACAACTGAATAGATCAAAAATGCAGGTTTTCAGGAGAGGCAAAACAAAATTTTGGAATTTAGTTTATTTACGAAATATCTCTTATTAAGCCTGTGTTATTTATATTTAATTTTTACACAAAACATTACCAAGTTGACTAATATCGTTGTTTCTTCCTTAATTTTTCAAATAATGAATCATGTCATTTGTCCTTAATTAAATTAAATTAAAAAATAGTCGCATTTTATTTTATTTTCTGACTCATCTAATTTTACCTTGCAAGATATGTATCTAATTAACAACTCTGCATACTTAACTCAAAACACGATTTTATTGACTTTATTGACTATTGATTTTATCGGTTGTTCTTTTTGCCCACAGGTATATAGATTAAACAGAATATTGCTTCATACTATAGTCAAAAATATATAGTAGTCTCATTTATTAGCTGCGACATCTATGTACTGTTTCATGGTTATGACAAATTTCAACCATAGATGGCGATAGCGTAGTTGTATTTTATAATTTAAAAGAGGTTTATAACTAGCATACATACCATATTTTAAATTTGGTAGATGTGTGGTTACATTGTGTAAAGTGATCACTTAATACATATCGTAAACCCGATCAAGACCTCCGAGCACATTTTCTCATATTATTGATTCTTTTAATTTATTTTTGTCAAAAATTTGTCAACTGTGTAAAAAGGGTTGAAAAAAGTAGATTAAAAAAATGAAAAACCCCGAATGCGTAAAAAGTGAACTTTAAATAAAAACTGATAATTAAAAAAACAAATCCAGTATTCTTCTCTTATGTAATACTAGCTGTGCCCGCGTGGCTTTGCACGCGTAGATTTTTAGAACACTGTTTGGATCGTCATAGAACTTTCGCGAACCTTCTAGAACATTCTCCTTCCAGAACTTTCAAGAAATTCGAATGTACAGGAACCTTATAGACACACCGACACATTCCGCCACTCAGTTTAGAACCTTATAGAATTTTCGGGAATTTTATAGAACCTTCTCCTTCCAGAACTTTTTAGAGCAGGTTTTTCCGGAACCTTCTAGACTCACCGACACAGTCAGCGCGCCTATTTTGAAACAATCTGAAGCATTTTCGGCCTTCCCATAACAAAACAATGTGCTAGAAAGCACATTTTCGTTACCAACTCCCACCCACGCACAGCCACCCCCACCAAACTCGCATATTTTCGATGTGACACCCAGGGCTATCCACCATCATAACCATCGGTGAGTGGTTGTGGCTGGTTGTGAAGAAACCTTGGCGGATAGGGAAACACGGGTTTCTTTTTATATATATTTATTGATATATTGGTTGAATAATGACTACACCATTTAAACGGCTTCATGATCAATACACACATAAAACAAATTATAAATTCTAATGCGGAACAGCGACGAGTCGGTCTAGATTTTAATGGGTTTATACTACAGCTCTTGAGTTATTCCAATACATAAAGTTACGTGCGTTTTGCTTAAAAAACTGTTCAGCTTTATACCACTTCCGATGACTTAACGAATTTTCTCTTAAAAATATGAATGCCTCTTTTGAAATTGAGAAGTGCGTCGTTCTCTAAGTGTTTGATTGTGTCCTCCCCTAAATAGCCTTCATTTCACGGGCCACCAAAGGTGAGCACGGCCATAAACCATTTCTCACCCCTGTTCTCCTCAGCAGCCTTACCCGTGGTTATGATTGCCGGGTTTTGTCCTGCGACGAGATTGAGTTTTTTGTTTTATCTCCGACATTTTGACGAAAATTAAGTCAGACAGCGCCATTAACGTGAATAAGGGATGAATGGCAAAAGCCACGTCGATGTGAAAATGAAATCGGGGTCAAATCACAAAATAAAAAATGAATATTTTAGTATTTTTATATATACTGGTCTAAAAAGAGTTGAAAAATAGATAGTAATTTTCAGACGTATACGAGTGAGTATGTGAAATAATTCGGAACAATATCATATAAACATTAAGACGAATATTGCTTCCATGTAGCCCTTTTTTAATGTAGCGTTCACAAGAGATGTGGTAACACCCACTTTAGACCCCGCCCCCTCTCACTCTCTCTCGTTAGATCCCTGAATTGTTCAGTAGTGCAATTTCTCTGACGAGATTAACACGCATGTGAACAATAGTGGTGATAGTTTGACAATACGATGGTTGGGGTGTATAGTGTTGTGAATTTAGTGGTGTAGTGTTGGTCCTGACGAAGAGACGGGTACGTCTCGAAATCGGTAGACCGTAAATCTGGTAGTGGTTTTTACTAAGTTTACTAACATAACCTAAACACAAAGTTAATGCTTAAAATATTAATAATATTAAGAATATTGATGGCTTTATACTCCCACATTAAAAATAAAGATGTATCATTACCAGCTGTAAAATCTATCAATACTGTGTCATAGGAAGGACTGTGGCATAATACCTACCCTTAATATTTGAGAGAATAATGATTTATAACGTACAACTTATCACAAATTTGATAATGTGTGAAGTGTGGATGTTCTTACGGCAACCCTATAAAATGACTTTCATACGTGTTTTCCATTTAAATAGCTTCGTCTCTGAGATTTCTATAATTTACCTTCATTTATATTTTTTTATATTAATTAATTATTTTTATATTAATTAATCTAAATCGCCTAGAGGCGTTCGAAATGTGGATACATCGTAAAATGTTAAGGATATCTTGGACTGACGTGACTAGTAATGTTGAAGTTTTACGTAGAGCAAATACAAACAGACAGTTACTCAACATAGTAAAGCTCCGTAAAATTTCATATTTTGGTCATATAATGAGAGGCGAAAAATACTCCATCCTTCAGCTCGTCAAGAAGGGGAAGATTGAGGGTCGCAGAGGGGTCGGAAGGAGGCGGCATTCCAGGCTTCGAAAGATCCGAGAGTGGACTGGGATAAGAAGCGTGGAAAAGCTGTTCCGCTGCACTGGACAGGGAAAGTTTCTCCCAGATGATCGCCGACGTCGGGGGGACCCGACAGGATACATGAAGAAGAAGAAGAATATTTTTTGTACTATAGAGGGTTTGTGTGAAGGTGTGTGAATGAAAAAAGCAAAAAGGTCCCTCCTCTCACATTCGGGCTCCCAGTGCTCAATGTATTGATATGTGCATTAGTTATTGCATGAGCTTGTTGTGTAAAGGATCAAATATTATGACGTAGCAAACACTTGGAACAATTTAAGTAATTCTTATATTCTTTGGCTTAACAAAATGGAAAATGTAATCCTACAAAAATGAAAATATTCATTAAAGGCCATTTCATTAGGTGTTTCATTTAATACACCTCAAAATTTCCTTTCAAATGTCCAGTATAAATAATAACTACCTCTCGGAATTCGCCAACCACATAATTGATAATTACCACTCCTTTGACAGTCATAAATTAATCCTTCTTCAATCGTTCCCTCATAAGGGATGGATAATGAATTATCTAGAAACCATTGTAATCCTAGAAAAAAATCGAAAAAGATGCTTAATCATGGGCTTTCTGCTCGACATGGATCGATTGATAAAATTTTGTGCTTATGTTAGTTAACTATACCCGATGATGAGAGGATGCACTTCTTGAGACTATTGTAAAAATAAATAACTCAAATATTGTGTGTAGTAGGTACAAAGCTTAAGGCGATCGTCTAGCAGAATGAGCAAATTTCACCATTTTTTGTCATATCTTCTCTTGCGTTTTTTATCACATTTTTGTAGGGACATATGTAATTTTAAAATTTATTCATCAGGTTACATATATGTTAAATAAGAATATTTTATTAAAATGTCATAAACTAAATTAAATAATTGATTAATAAATTACCAAACCTTCGATGTTTTAAAAATGAAGAAAATTGCTCCACTTTATGGGCCTTTTATGACTGAATAGCGTGTTGAGATATCTTTTTTATTCAATAATATTACAAAATAAACGATTATCTTAAATTTATTACAATTATAGCAAAATATGTTAGTTTGTTTACATGCAATTAATGTTTTAAAAAAATACTGTTTTTTAAAAATATTTTTTTTTTGTGGGTTTTTTTCAACTCTTTTTACATGGTTGACAACTTTTGTACTTCAATAGTCAAAAGAATAGATATTATAATTTTACAATAAGAACAAAAAAAAATCAAAATATTTGTCGATATTCCTGATTTTAGATATTTAATCAAGACGCAACGTATTTATGATACAATACGCAGTGCCTTGCTTAAATAGCTAAAATTTGAAATCGAGAATAATGATTTGATTTTTTTTGTATTAATTTTAAAATAATAATGTCTATTCCTTTAATTTATTAAAGAAAAAAAGTTATAAACTATTTTAAAAGGATTGAAAAAAAACACACAAAAAATAAAAATAATTTTAAAAACAGTGTTTTTTAAAACATGAATTGCATGTAAACAAACTAACAGATTTTCTATAATTGTAATAAATTTAAGATAATCGTTTACTTTGTAATATTATTGAATAAAAAAGACATCTCATTACGCAGTTCAGTCATAAAAGGCCCATAAAGTTGAGCAATTTTCTTCATTTTTAAAACATCGAAGGTTTGGTAATTTATTAATAAATTATATAATTTAATTTGTGACAATTTAATAAGATATTCATATTTGAAATATATGTTACCTGGTGAATAAATTTTAAAATGAGATATTTCCATACAAAAATATAATAAAAAACGCAAGAGAAGATATGACAAAAAATTGTGAAATTTGCTCATTCTGCTAGAAGATCGCCTTAAATGTTATCAGTTCCTTAATCTCAATTAGAATTAAATTGAGTATTGTTTGTACACATTAGTGCTAATTTAATTTTAATATTAATTTTCATATTAATATTAATTTTCTTTACAATTTTATATGATTTTGATATGTTTTTTTGTAATAAAAATGTAATATTTCTCTGTTGATCGATTGCTACACATCCCTGCTTTCTTGTAGAACAAATAGTACTTTACATCACAAACAATGTTGAAGTGCCTGAAGCTAATTGCTACGAAATAGACTTAAAAGTTAGGCCAGTTCGCGAAGTACATACATAATGCATTTCATTCTCGACCGGCGCCGAGCCAACATAAATAAACCCTGTAATGCCGTTAAAAGTTAACTCTTCGGTTCATTATTTCACCCGGATTAAGGAGGGGCGTTATTATAACTGGGGTGGGTTTAACTCAACGGCTAACTTTAACTATTGCGCTATTCACGTTTTCACTTTAAGCACGCTAGCGGAATGTATTAAAATAGCCATTTTGCATTAGCGGAGGTCGAAGGGAATGTACAGCTATTAAACAAGGGGTATTGATTGCCCTATGACCTCTGGAGAGTTGAGTTACCCTCCTGTTGTTTATCGGGCTTCAGTTACCCATAGCAATAGTACGCCGATAAATGTTATCGATTTCCTTGAGTTAATAGACTGTATTCATTTTACATTGGTGTTTAGCGTATACAAGAGAACCTACCCTTCTAAACAAGTGTTTAAATTCAAAAT
This sequence comes from Agrypnia vestita, assembly GCA_016648135.1. Lineage (NCBI taxonomy): Eukaryota > Metazoa > Arthropoda > Insecta > Trichoptera > Phryganeidae > Agrypnia > Agrypnia vestita. The sequence goes on along the minus strand of JADDOH010003117.1, from coordinate 9,525 downwards.
AGATATGTAATAATATTTAGAGATATAGACTCTCAAAACTTATAGATAATAATCAATATAGATAATTGATATATTATATATATGTCTATTTTTCAGCTTATTCAATAAGTAACGAGTATATTAACTACGGTGAGATTTGACAAGCTTAAAAAGTCAATTAATTTTTTTAATAACCAAATTAATTAATCAATTAGAAAGACATACAGAAAAATCTAATTCACGAAAAAATATTAGGTTACTACTGGGATTCGAACCCAGGTCCGTATCAAAAAAGTGGATTGCTCTATGGACAAAAATAAAAATTAATCAATTAATAAAAATAAGAACTACATATAAGGTCGATATATTCACGGAAACATAGAGGGTTGCTATAGCTTAGTGGTCAGAGCACCGGCCCCGGAAAGGAGGTGACCTGGGTTCGAATCCCAGTAGTAACCTAATATTTTTTCGTGAATTAGATTTTTCTGTATGTCTTTCTAATTGATTAATTAATTTGGTTATTAAATATTTCACAGAACTTTGTTCTGAAAAATTACAACTTCACAAATATGAATGTGTTCTTGAATATATAATATCTGTTGTATAAATGTATGTCCAAATAAAAATGAATTATTCAATTAATCATGGCGTCCATCTAGCGGTGGCATTGCAAAGTAATTTCAACTACCGTATCAAAAAAGTGGATTGCTCTATGGACAAAAATAAAAATTAATCAATTAATAAAAATAAGAACTACATATAAGGTCGATATATTCACGGAAACATAGAGGGTTGCTATAGCTTAGTGGTCAGAGCACCGGCCCCGGAAAGGAGGTGACCTGGGTTCGAATCCCAGTAGTAACCTGATATTTTTTCGTGAATTAGATTTTTCTGTATGTCTTTCTAATTGATTAATTAATTTGGTTATTAAATATTTCACAGAACTTTGTTCTGAAAAATTACAACTTCACAAATATGAATGTGTTCTTGAATATATAATTTTTTTATTTACTTTATTAGAATTTTCACTTTTTTTATAATTCAATCAATGTTTTAGATACACAGAAACAGAATAATTAAAAATGTTATAAAAAGTAATAAAAAAGACCCTACGCAGCAAATGCATTCTGGTATTGGAGGACATCAAACACTACACATACTCAATAAAAAATATAACACGTATGAATTATTATTATAAATAATACCTTAAAACAACTCTTTACACTTTCAATCACAGATGACCACATAAATTTTTGAAACACTTATGATTTATAAAATATCTCTTCTCCAACGCAAGTCTTTTCAGTCCTTTATTAAAGAGTATTAAATAACTAATTTTCTTTATGTCACTAGAAAGTTCATTATTGAATTCAACGGCTAGATGCAGGAAACCATAGAGATGCAAACACAGAATAAAAACCTACCTGTAAGCATAAAAGTTATACGCAGATATTAAAATTGTAATAACATCTAAACGTTTCATTTTGTTTTTCCAGAACTGTTCCAGACGGACGGTGAGAAAGAGACGGGAACGATGTGTGACTACGATTTCACATCCGCAGAACATTCCAGAACTCACGGAAGGTTCTACAGCCCCAGGTACCCCTCCAGCTATCCGAGGAACATCAAGTGTTCCTACCGCTTTAGAGCAAGGTAAATATTATACTATTATGACAATATTTGTTCAATTCCCAAATATGTAAGATTTCCTCTCTCACTAGAGCTATGAGACTCATAGCGGGGCATTTCTACGTGCCGCGGAAACGTTGTCATGCGCACGGTACTCGAGCGAGCTCACGGGAACATCGGGCTGCGCGTTAGTATCATGTGGTATGTTTACAAGTGAATGCGCGTGCGCTGTATCTGTCAACTGACAATTCATCGCCGTAAAATTTTGTGGGACATTTCAAACCGTGAATATAAAAATAAAATGATGTGAGGACCAACAGCGTTCTTTAATATTGTCTTGCTTGGCTATGGAAGGCCCGATTATTTGTAATAAATTGTCAAAATCAGTTGTTGTCATTCGAATGAAATTGACAAAAGATCCGTTAGACATTAGAAGATCGCATAGAATATCCATCCTTCTTTCTCTTTGCAGTAAATAATTTCGCACCTACCACCTTTTTCTCCTCTTACGTTTCGATAAACTCGCTAAAATAAATAGATACGCAGCTGTCATCCTAACCTCATCGGGCGGCTAGTGTAAATAGATACGCAGCTGTCAACATAACCTCATCAGGTGACATTTCCGCCGTTTCCGCGACAAGTGATATGCGAGTCCCGGCGTGGACGCGTCAAATGACCGCGTCATTGTCCCCGAAACATGAGCGTAGATGTTGATGCGACATGCCGCGCGGAATGTTTCGCGATTTGTCCCCTAGTGAATACATGGCTTTATACTCCTTTTAATAATGGTTTGAAAATGTTCTATAATATTTCTAATTTCACTTTTTATACAATGCGAACAAAATTACTTCTTTTTCGTCATTTTATAAGATTGTTTATTTTGATGTCTCATGACTCACGAGCGTCTGACTGACAGAAGCCATGCAAGCAAAAATTGTATTATTATTATTTTATCATTTTCGACGGGTAACAGCTAGTATCATTAATAATTATCAAATATTTTTAAAAATTAGATTTTTGGGGTCCCCGTTCTGAAACAGAAGTGTTAAGGTCGACAGATTTTTTTCCTGAAGTATTTTCACGTATATATAATATAATAGATATATATTATATATATATATATATAAATATATAACTATCCAACGACAAATCAACGCTTTAATAATAAAAAAAATACCATATTTTATACATCGAATTACTTTGCAACGAAATAAGAAAAAACCTGTATAATCCAAAATTTAAAACGGCGAAACTTTTTTGGGGTGGCGAACGAGCTTCTGGGAATTTAAATACACAGCGACACGCCACAGGTAGAGGATACTCTTTTAGGGCTCAATGACTCGCTGTGCGCTGCGTATGAAGCCCGAAGCTCCTAAGCTCGGCACGCACAGCACACGTGCGGATTTAGAAAAATAACACACTCTGTAAGAATGTAAACGTGTCTTCGAATGCCTACACGAGAATGAACAAAGTGTGTATTTATTTATGCAGGGTTTCCTAACAGAACGAAATAATTTGCGAACAAAAAACGTTGTATAAAATTTTGTTCCGAGATAAAAGAAAAGATAAATAAATTTCTTAAAATGATTTTTCGTTACTTTATAATATTCTTTGCAATATGTAACAATTGAACTCTGGTTTTCAGTTCTCGTTTTTCCATTTTCCGACGTTTTTTCCATCATACGTCTTACATACGTGATTCTTAATTATAGATCTTTAAATTATTTATTTCTTGGCTTTCCATAAATTTTATTTATTATGTCATCCTTATATAAACGTGTTAAGTCATATAAAAAAAAAGGAACCCATAAAAACCAAGTTTTTATTATACTCCCTTTCTTTGTAAAATATAACAACAATTAAAGACGAATTAAAATTTATAACATAAAACTAAACTTACAGTAATTTAATATATTTCTAAAATGTCAGATGTTTTGAGCTTTGATAAGACACTTCATGCTTTGAAGATTACATTCTAAAGACATTTGTCAGTCAATTTAGATTTTCGACATTCGTAGTGAAGTATCAATTATGTATACCGACGGAGTAATTCAAATTTAGAAAATATTCCGCGACGTTATCGGGCCGCCGTTGCTAATCAAACTTTTCTAATGATTCCAATTTGAAAAAACCAATAAAATTTCTAAAAATCGTAAGTTATACTATAATTATTATTTTTTTTAACGAAAATTTGATAGATCTTCTTGATCATCGCCAAGAGTACTTGCCAAGTTTCGGCTCGATTGGATTACGGAAAAAGGGTCAAAAATCGATCCAAAGTTTTTTTTGACGGCAAGCCGGCAAGCAAGCAAGCAGACGCCACGAGTTAATATAAAGGGAGTAAAAATAGATATTAATGTCCTCTCGCCTCCATGAACATATTTATTCACTTTGTTTTGTATGATTTTCACTTGTTATTTCATATATAGAAATTCGGACATGATTGTAACTTACTTTTCCCTAGTTTTGACATGGTTGTAATACAGTTATATTAGGTCCTTACATATGAAATTCACGTTTTGCCGTACTGGCAAATTTGATCTCAAATATCTTCTCTTTGGTTAGGAATTCCAAATCCAAATTTATACAGCTATTTACTCATGTATTTGTGTTTTGAAAATTATAATTCATTTGTTTTTTCCTCAATTGTTTTTTTCTTTGCGTCACTCAGTTTACAAAATGAAAAACTTGAAATATCGCGTTATTTACGAGTACGAGTTCCACCGTGGCACCAGTGCTGCAGAAACGGCTCGAAGGATTAATGATGTGTATGGCGACGGTGCCGCAAAAGAAAACACAGTGCGTTTTTGGTTCCAACGTTTTCGTTCTGGAAATTTCGACCTGCAGAACAAGCCCGTGGACGGCCGGAGACCAAAGTTGATAATGAAGAATTGAAGGCTATTGTGGAAGCGGATCCATCGCAAACCACATTCGAGTTAGCTGCAGGCTGCGGTGTTAGTGATAAAACTGTTTTAATCCACTTGAAGCAAATTGGTAAGGTGAAAAAGCTTGAAAGGTGGGTACCTCACGAATTGAGTGAAGCAAATCAACAAACGCGCGTTCACTGCTGCGTTGCATTACTCAACCGGCCAATAATGAAGGGATTTTAAATCGAATCATTACCTGTGATGAAAAGTGGATCCTGTACGATAATCGGAAGCGCTCATCGCAATGGCTGAACCCTGTCGAACCAGCCAAACCATGCCCCAACGAAAATTGACTCCAAAAAAGTTACTTGTGAGCGTTTGGTGGACTAGTGCTGGTGTTGTTCACTACAGCTTTCTTAAATCTGGCCAGACGATTACGGCAGATGTCTATTGTCAGCAACTGCAAACCATGATGGAAAAGCTAGCTGCTAAACAACCGAGGCTGGTTAATCGCTCTAGGCCACTGCTGCTTCATGATAACGCTAGACCACACACTGCACAACAGACGGCTACCAAATTAGAGGAGCTTCAATTGGAATGTCTATGACATCCACCGTACTCTCCGGACCTTGCCCCAACAGATTACAATTTTTTTCGAAATTTGGATAACTTCTTGCAAAGGAAAAAATTCAACTCCGATGGGGCCGTCCAAACCGCCTTCAAAGATTTTATTGATTCCCGTCCGAATGGTTTTTTTAGTAAAGGGATCGATGAACTACCTATGAGATGGCAAAAGTGCATAGATAGCAATGGTACATACTTTGATTAAATAAATATATAATAATAAAAAAATCGGCTTTATGTTCCTCCCATACTAAACGTCAATTTCATATGTAAGGACCTAATATTATAAACTACTATGAATTTATAGATATTGTAAAACAGTTATTTCCTAAATAAGGAAGAATTTTGAAATGATTATATAATAATTATTTCCGGAATTACGAGGAATTTTAACATGTTTGTAACAGTTATTTCCTAAACAACTAGAAATTTTGACATAATTTTAACAAATTTATTTTCCAAATTACGTGGAGTATTGATATGATTGTAATACAGTTATTTACAACTAAACTATTACAAATTTCTAGATGAATTTAACACAGTTTTTATGACAAAATTATAGTCATACTAGTTCATTGAGAATTTGTGTAAAAAAAGTTAATTTTTCCTAAATTTTAAATAGTTACTTGTTGTTAACGACATTTTAAAATACTTTCTGAAAAAACTTCGAAAGTTGATACCGACCCCTTTATAAGGGTCGTGTACAAAAATAACACCGTCAAACACTGCACGACTTGCCTAAACCATCGGATAAATAAAATAAAATATAATATATTCACGTGTTTAGCATACAGAATTTATGGCTGAAAATACCATAAATCCAAAGAGCACGCGAGAGCCCACGTGCGGACAAACACACACGCGTAAATATAAAAACACACATTAACACAGAAAAAAGGTTTCACCCGCAGACAAAGTCGTGCCGCCAATTTGGTGCTAACGGCACCCAGCGGAACAACTAAACCTGAAAAAGTTAGGCAAAGGCTAAGCGTACTTCCATGTTATTATGCTCACGTGTGTGTTATTGCTTCGCGAATTTTTTAATCCTAAAAAATACATGTTAGCGCGATTGCCTGCGGACGGAGCAAACTATTTCTGGAATTGTGTTTTCGATCGATTTCAACTGAGAATTGTAAATGTTTTTCGCTTTGGTAAACTACACACCGATATTTTACAAAAAATTTTAAACTTTTGTTTCTGAAATTGGTAAACATTTTCGTTGTATTTTAACTCATTTATGTAGTGGTGTGAGTCAACACTTTGGAGCGGTACATAATTGAAAATAAAGTAAATATTTTTCTATTCATCGTATTTCACTACAAATAATGTAACGTTTTGAAATAACCAAAGAGGGTTGAATTTTAACCCACACTCTAAGAGAAAATCCAATTTATATTCAGACACCTTAACCGCAATATTACTGCTGATGAAGCGAAGTAAATATCATCGTTTTTATTATTAACTGGAAATAGACAAGAAAAGATGTATTTCGGAACCACACAAAATTACACAAAAATCAGGAAAATTTGTGTGTTTGGCATCACATAAAGAGGCAGTAAAAGATATGTGTTGGATATCACACAAAGATAAAGGAAAATATGTAAGCTGGACATCACCCAAAGAGACAGAAAAATATGTATGTTAAACATTGCATAAAAAGAAAGGAAAAGAAACATATAAAAAATATACGAAAGTAGTTATTGTAATTAAATATGTATGTCAAAAAATAGTGCATCTAAAGAAAAATAATTTTAAACGTTGAGACTCGCTTCAAGTAAATGTTTAGTGAAGATTTTTTCTATCTTGCACGAACCTGTGTACGAAAAAATATATCAAAAAATATAATTTTAATCCACACCTGGGGTGTATATCTTAAAAATACGATTAAAATATTTCATATCAATATAACTCTGGTATCTACGAATCTTGAAGTACTAAGGCATTACATTACAGTTATTCTGCGATTCTTGAAGTACTAAGGCATTACATTACATTACAGTTTTTCTTTAGTATTCCTTACCCACACTACCCCCACACTTCAAATATCACACTTTCACACTTTATTTTGTGGATATCATTTATTATGCCATTATTTCTTCAACCAACAACACTTCAACTGCTGACAACACTTCATGTATCGAATTCCCCATTAAAAAAAGAAAATATCATAATGGCCCACATATAGATATTTTTAATACTTAATATGAAAAGTATCGTCACATGGTGAGGAACAAGAAACTCATCCACCTCCCCGACCATGTGAGTTAAATACATTACGAATGATTATGATAAAGTTAAATTAGGAACAATCCCTCAAAATTAAACTGTAAAACTGTTTGATCTATCAAATTGACTTGTCTATAATTTATATATATCTGTGTCATCCTTTAATTGTGGGAGAAATTTAACGTTTTTCTGTATTTTGTCCTACTGACCAATTATGACTCCCTGTTGGATAACCGAATAAAATAAAAAAAATTAAAATAAAATAAAATATACTCCTCTACAAGGAGATATTTATTAATAAAAATATGTATTAAACTTTTGAGGCGGTTAGAAGTGTACTTATAATATACGCAATATTAAGTGTGTATGACATTCACCTTCATTTTATTGTGAGTGTTTTTGCAATGTTTAATATAAGAAATAAACTAAAGAAACAATATTTTGATAACATTTCACATATTTTGGAAATAAATTTATAAATAAAATTACAATATAGGAGAATATTAAATTAGTCCGCAAGCTCTATGGAGTATCTTGCAATAGATAGATGAGAGGGGATTAATTTATTTTCTCAGTGGTTTTACACCTCTTGCAATAATATAGATTTTATATCCAAATATCACAGTGTACATTACTTGTTTAAATATAAACCCGCATGCATGAGCACATATATATGACGAATTATTTTCTGGGGGAACCCGCGTCACCCCAAAAAATAATTCGTCATCTTTTACCCGTGAAAATCTTAAATATAACATATATATATATATATATATGAAATTAAGAGAAACACACGAATATCAAATAATAAAAATTAAATGCTGTAACCTGGATTCGAACCACGGACCTTTGTCTTACGCGGACAAAGTGATAACGTGACAACGTGGAACGTGACGTGTTGTCCGCGTAAGACAAGGGTCCGTGGTTCGAATCCAGGTTCCAGGATTTAATTTTTCAGTTTTATTATCTGATAAGATCGTGCGTTTCTCTTAATTACATTTATTTATTTCTTAATAAATATTACGGGACTCGCTTCTATAAATAAATGAAAAATATAAATAAGAAATATATATATATATTATATATATATATAGTATATATATAATATATATAATATAAGATTGTATACACATACGTAAACATTTAAACTCTACATAAGATAAACTCAAAAATAGATACATGAATAAATCATATCAATAAATTGCATATCACACACCCTGAAAAAAGATTAATCGAATAAAATACAACGGTAAAAGTATGTTAATGGTAGAGTATTTTTGATGAGAAGTGTTTGTTTTAAAAAACACCTCTTGCAAGCAATTCAAATAGTTATCATATTGAACAGTATGTGAAACCATCCGCGATAATCAACACATGTCGTGAGCATCTGAGCCTAGCCCGGTTCATCTCTGCCTATGGGAAATGCGGTAATGCAACATAAACTGCATTCTAAGTGGCGTATCCGCTAGTTAACTCAGTCAATACCGTGTGTGGCTGTGCAGCGAGGCGAAACGTCTTAAACGGATTAGGTGCACTGCCGAATTAGTTATGCGGCGCTCAGGCAACGTCATATGTAATTGCTACTTCAGTGTGTTTCATTGTTCATATTCCAGCTCTCCCGCTCGACGGGAGAGAAGGATTCGTCTCTCAAGTATATCATTGCAAAGGATGTTTATACGAGAATAAGTTAAAAAATGTACGAGGCCGCTATAGCGTTAGGATAGGAGGAGATCCGTGGTTCGAATCCCGGAAGCCGCCTATTTTTTTTCTTCTTCTTCTTCTTTATCAGCCTTCGTCTTTCCACTGCTGGATACAGGTCTCTTCCTTATTTTTCCATTCTTCCCTGTTGTTGGCTAATTGTAGCCATTTCTTTCGCCCCACAGCGATTTTTTTTCTTAATATTATTAATATTTAAAGCATTAACTTTGTAGTTAGACATAATAACAGAATGTTGGTAAACATAGTAAAAACCACTACCAGATTTACGGTCTACCGGTTTCGAGACGTACCCGTCTCTTCGACAGCACCAACACTATGAATAATAGAGTATCTCTCATTAATAATCAAATTAATTTTCCATAAAGCCCATTGTTTAATTTAACGTTCACAAAATATGTGGTAACACCTAATTTAGACCCCGCCCCCTCTCACTCTCTCTCATTAGATTCCTGAATTGTTCAGTAGGCTATAATCAGTGCAC